>OLKM01006820.1:0-13327 GCA_900291075.1 Melanogrammus aeglefinus
TCCAAGTGGTGGACAGATAGTGTCATGCTTAATGATACATCTTTGAGGACGCAGAGAGCTGTAAACTGAAGCAGACTGCCACACCCCAATTTCAGAATAAGTTTCCATGTCGCATGGAGGGTGTCCAAACACATTCCACTTACTCAAGGCAAATAAACGCACAAGAGGAAGAAACACACCTTGTTGCTGCCAACAGACTCACTCACCAAACACAACCCTCACACTCACTGTGAACACAAGGAAGAGTCAACTGTCGCAAGACTTGGTTCTCAGCTTCCTCCTGATGGGGACATTCCTTGACGCGGTTTGTAAGGAAGGTTGATGTGATCTTCCTCATGCGCATTTACAAAGTCGCCCTTCGTTGTTTATATAAAGCATATGGAAAACAGTCATTTTGCATACAGCACATTGCCTTCTCACCATTACAGAGTCAATGCCAACGTTAATCCCCTGCGTATTGCACACCCAGTGTAAACATGGACACAGCTGGAACAGCAGAGGGGGGGAAGGGCAGAAATATAACCACTTGACTTACCACTTGGAACATTTGATGGTTTTTCTTAAATCATTCCTGAAGGGTCTCGGGCCCCTAACTTGACCGAGCAGGTCATCCAGCAGGCGAAGATGTCAGCAGAAAGTGTATTGGAGTACATGACCAGGAGAAGATTGAGCAAACAGACCACAGAAACTGAGGTGTCAAGGGCCAACAGGTGTCATCACGTCCAGTCCACGATGACGACATATTTGTTCTGGTAGGCCATCAACAGGGAAGTTCCAACTATTTAAGCACACAGCAAGGCAGGGAAATTGCTGAATTACTGGCTTTCAAGAGAAAACACTCTATGTCCAAAGCTCAGTCCAGAGAGCCTGTGGAATTGGATGAGGGCCGCGACAATTTAAAAGAAATGCTCTGTAAAGTACCAAATTTAAAACATCACAGTGTAGGATGGACACTGTACTCTGTACACTGACTGTAAAAAAGTTCCTTTTAATTTGTATAATCTTAACAGCAAATGGTAATTTTAAAAATGTTATTACTGGTATTATTGTATGTTGTCTATATACTAAACTATGTTGATTGGCAAATGAGGAAACCCTCATTGAAGTAATTTCAACACAGAGCACCAGTAGTTAAAACTAAATATTTTTTACTTAATTTCTTAAATGCAGGATGAATATTAACAAATTACTGACATGTTTTGCTTTTTAACATTATGGTTATTTGCACTTATTTTTACTCTGTGAGCTTTCAGCAATAGATAAAACAGATTCAGTACTGCTACATGCACTCATGATCTATCGATGCACCTCCTCCCAGAGTCACAAATAGCATACGCTATGAAATCTTAGTGTACTGAGAAGTTGTGTTCAAGCAGAGCATGTCTCAGCAGACTAATCAGAATCATAAGTAGAAATAACTCATAATATGCGAGATTTCTTGCACCCATGTGTTTTTTGAAAGCCACGAGGCAAAATATGATGCGCTATTTGAAGATGCGCGTAGATTGCACTGCATTATGTTCAACAGACTAAACACATGCAATCAGTACTTCAGAAGCTAAAACCTGTGCCAGCTGTGGCACTAGTGTACCAGTGGGCGTTTTCTGCAACCAGACTTTCCCTGTATTTCTGCAACAGATCTCTAATTAGCTCTTTGTCCTCCGAGGTAACTTTCCTACATAGATGAGATGAAGAAATGTCTTGTAACTCTTCGTAGTTGGGTAGTGGCACTGTACAACCTGCAGAGTTACACTTACAGACAGAGTGACAGTATGTGCAACAATGATGTCAAGGTTCCACTCTTTTTGTAGTATTTTCAAAGTGAGAGTACAGTGCATGTCAAAAGCAGCCATTTATGCTTTGTTTGATAACTGTCCGTACTGCCTCATCCGTCTGTGGGTGCGGTTTGTTTGCATAGACAACAGCATGTGCCTGTGTGCCATCTCTGCCAGCCCTGCCAACCTGCTGCAGCATGGCCTCTACATCCATCCGGTAGCCCATACATGACGACATGAGACACATTGGGAAAGTTCAGACACCCAACCCAAGAGGCCACGTTGTGGGCTACAACAACTCTGCAACTGCATATCCAGAGATAGGGAAAGAGGAGCACTCTGCTTTGTTGTCAGGGGAGTGTCTGGCTGTGAACATTCCTATATATTAAGTTGTCACTTGTGTATGTTATGGTGCTCGAGCTACCCAGCCGCACCCAGGCATCCTCTTCAAGTTCAGCCTTTAGGTGGCAGAACACTCTCCCAACTACTCTTAATGTCCGGCAATATATGATGACCGGTGACATGCTCAGGCCCTTCTCCTTGACTTCCCCGACAATCCAGTCCAGACAGTCCAGGGAATCAGTGGCGACTTGTCTCAGGCCAAGCCGGATGTTGGTCCTATTGGGGCTCACAGTGATTGTAGTGGCAGAGTCCAAGTGCAGCTGTTTCTTTACTACCGCAATTGAGTGCAATTCTGCTGATGCGGTCAATGCCAACACTGGTGTACCTAAAACACATAAATGATGAAAGGGGTATTTATTATGTTGAAAGAGACCATGAAATGAAACTATTTTTTCTCTGTGCATGTGCCTACAAAAAGATCAACTGGAAAGAGGACATGCAGCATGTGAAATTTCTATTTTCAGGAAAATTGTCCCGTTTAAATTTATGCTTGAGAATGTTTTAAAAGCAAATTGTGTTAATGGCTACTGGGCTGAATTTGAAACAAAGGCACAGAGGGCTTGGGTTGCGACGACGTGGTAAGAGGGTTTGGAAGCGCGTGGGGGATAGTTATCAGCGGGAGAAGAGGTAAGTTGATTGTGTGGTAATAGTGTACGGAGTGGGGAGGTTATCAAGGAGGAGAGAGGTAAAGGTTGACGAGTGGTAATAGGTGTTAGGGTGGGGGAGGTTATCAAGGGTGAAGAGGTAAGGTTGATGAGTGGTAATAGGTGTTAGGGTGGGGGAGGTTTATCCAGGGAAGAAGAGGGTAAGGTTACGCAGTGGTAATAGGTGTTAGGGTGGGGGAGGTTATCAAGGGAGAAGAGGTAAGCACCCCAAAAACGTAAACCAGATATCAATTGTTAGATTACATAAGTGTTATTACTGAGACAATACCTGTTCAGTGACATGGTACACACAGGATAACTAGTATTGTTTCAATACCTGGTTTGACGATAGACCGGAGTTCTCCCAGCCTGGAGAAGGTCTCTCTGAATGCCGCCTGTCCTTTTGCAGCCCTTCCCCTGGTTGAGAAATATAGAAGCACAATATAAATTACACAGCAGCATAACACAACTTTATTATAAAATCAGGGACAATAGTGCTCACTTAACTGACGCCAGATCACATGTTACTCTCCTTTGCAATTGAATCATTAGGGCTACATTTTAGCGAATTTACTTTCTATCACTTACCATTGCTAGTGAGATGCAACCTCGTCTGACACGATGCATAGCTGGATCCCGGTTACACCTTCACAGTGGAAAGCATGTCGAGCCATTTTCTACTTAGCCAGGACTCCGGACTGCCGAATCAATGAAAACTTGCCTTAAATCATCACAAACAGAAGCGGACAGCGCGCATCGAAATCTTGTTTCTCCTCCGGTGGCGCTAGCCATGGTTGAGTGTGTACACAAATGCTGTTCGCGTCGCTTATGTGCTGTCGTCGCACTTCGCAGTCAATCGGCGTATAGCTGCCGCCCCCAGGAGATGCCGGTTTCTGATTGGAGCCAGGAGCGTCGCTGCAATTGAAAACATTCGGGGCTGTAGCCCAGAAGTTAAGAGCTTTTTTTAAAGGGGTGTTTGGAGATGTTTCATCCTCCGGAATATTTGAAATCGGGCTGATGAACATTCAATTGTAACGTAGTGTGAGAAGTTAAAAGAAAGACCCATCGTCATGTCGGACTGACCTCACGATCATTTGTCAATGTTCAACCATAAAACTTTTTTTCTCCCAAAACCCTGTCGTCTGTCGTTATGGTGGGTTGTCCAAAACGCTGCTGATTTTATGCGTGTTGACACCACCGCCACACAGTGGGTCCACTGGTTATAACCTGATGAGGAGTTCAATGTTTCATGAGCGCGGTGAACGTCTCTTTCTGACCAGATCAGGGCAAGGGTTCAAGCCGACCACTGGGACTGTACCACTTCGGAGGGGGCGTCAGTTGTTCCCTATAGACACAAAATCGAATTGGTTGCGCCGTTGACGCGTTAACGGGGCGCCCCAGGGAATTCTCCCAACTCTCCCGATTTACCCGCTCGGTTGCCGTGTGTGCGTGCGTCGCTTGCGCGCGCCGTGTTGTGTTTATTCGATTGCCCTGGTAAACGGTGTAGGCTACGTTATATTCATACTGGGTTTAAATAATACATTTGATAGTATTTCCCATCGTTGCTGAACAAGAGGTTTTGTTGAAATTAAGGTGATGAAGTTTAACGGTACACTGGTCAAGCATCTACCCGAATGTCAAGTGGACCGGGTTGGATTTCACTGCGGGTCTCTCTTCTTATATCCATCTTGCCAGAGAGTATATTTATTACTGTCTTCTATACACTTCTGATTCACTAAAAGGGGCTAAGCAGCACGAAACAGCATTATGGACAACATGCGCTATGCCATAAGGGAAGAAAGATTACCAAGCTGAATTTGCACATTCTGCAACAAATTGAATTACTAAAGTATCTGCCCATCATTATATGGACAGATGTGTCAAGAGTATTTGCGGTTTCCACTCGCTACAATGTTGCATCTGTGGCCCGCTGGTCTAATACGACCACCAATAGAAGTAAACTATACCGGGGCTATCCTTCATCATTTATGGTTTTGTTTTTTGTTGAACGGCAACAGCGATCCGGGGCTATTCCCAAAAATCCCGGGGCTATAGCCTCGAGAATGCCCAGGTCTAACGACGCGGCCTGATTGGATGCCAAAGAATTCTGGCAATTGAGCAGCGACAGTAGACCTGAAGGTATCCAGCCAACACAACTGCCGAGCGAAATTCAAATTTCCCGGAAGTTCGGGCAGGGTTCACCCAGCCTATGTTTCTGTCCTATTGGAACATCGTTTGACTTACATTTTGTATTGCTATTATTATTTATTACCATATTGGCTTATCTGGCGCACTCTGCTGGCCATTCTATTTCCCATATTACTTTGCATCGGTTCTCTGGCGCCATCTGGTGGCCGTTTTGTGCGTTGCTCAGAGTTTTGAAATTCCCAGAGTACCGCCCATTTGTGGGAGCTCTGATTGGCTTAGGTTCAAGCGGTGCTTTCGATGTTACTTATTCCACGTGTTTCCTGTTTGATCACCGCTGTTCTGTTTTTCTGACGTAGTCCACATGTCTCCTGTCAACACGCGGCTCGGTATTCTTTAAAAGTGCTTGGACATATAACACGACGTTTTGAATTGTTACGCTGTACGATGAGTCACCTATTGTGACGAAACGTGGTAGGCCTACTACAACAACGATATTTATCCGTTTTAAATAAATCACGGAATTTATCCGGACCATTTGCATTTTTTTCGCATCCTTGCTCTGGACCCTCTGCCATAATCGCTTTATTTTTATTTTCAATTCTTACCGTGGAGGAAGCCTGCCCCGAACCGTCAGGACCAATGGACACTAGTGCAGCGCGGACGACGCCAGAACAGACCCCGGAACGTTCCAGAACTGGTTAGTCAACCTACCATGAGGCGTTCATGCGCAGCAGTCGCAGACCCTTACGGTCGCGATTGGGACCCCCGTGACTCTTCTCCACAGTTGTGGAAGAACTATATACGTCCCACTAGGGGTTGTTCCCCTCACGGGCCAACCCGTCACCCTCCTCCTCTCATGTCTCGTACCTACCGGCCCGCGCTTTCACCGCGTCGTGATGAACGCCACATAGGCCTAGCTCACGAACACGAGGCCTTCCGCCAGAACTCATATGACGCCAGATCTTCACTCGTTTACGCTTCACCGAGCCCAACGCGTGCGCCCTCCCCGTGCTGATACCCAGACCGACCCGTCCCCAAGACGTCCCGAGGCCGATGGGCCACGGACGCTAGTGCTAGGCCTTCGCGCCTGTCCATCACCACACTCTGTTCACAGGCGCGTCCGTGTTCCTGAACGTTTTCACGTCGCAGACCACAAACGGACGTTCTCACTTCAAAAAATAGACTGG
Organism: Melanogrammus aeglefinus; assembly: GCA_900291075.1. NCBI lineage: Eukaryota > Metazoa > Chordata > Actinopteri > Gadiformes > Gadidae > Melanogrammus > Melanogrammus aeglefinus. The sequence continues at coordinate 6,157 of OLKM01006820.1, forward strand.
TCTTTGCGGCTTAATCAAGTCCTCCACCATCTCGCCAACGCACCGTCCCTGAGCCCACTCCCGATCATGCCAGTCACCAAGGTCTTGTGGACGTCTATCCGCCCTGCGGCCCCCTATGCGAAGACCTGCTGATGCGTGGATAGACGCCAACGCACGGGATGGGGACACATCACGACCATGGTGCTGCGGGACCATTACCAGGCCACGATCCTGAACAGGGTGAGTGCTCTCGCCGAACTCACGGACCTGTCGTGGACATCGTACTTTGGAGGTGGCGTCCTCCTGGGGCACCCCGCCAGTACGGGCGCCACGCCGTCCGTCTGCAGACCTCTGGAGGACGTAACGCTCGATATCGCCCGTCGGGAGCTTGAGAGCCGCAACCGGCTTTCTCCGGGTCTCCGTTGCACGGCGTGCTTGCACACTGCGTTGACCAAGCGCTCCTCTCACTCGTCCGTCTCCACGGTCGTACCAGACCCACCGGACCCCTGGGACAGGCGATGGACGTTATCGAGGCGACGGTCCCGCGCTCGTCTCACTCCCTCCACTGCGCTCCCTCCCTTGTCTGATTCCTCTGCCACCACCCAGTTCTCTCTGGGATCCATCTCCTCGACCACCCGCCTCAATCCTTCCGTCGACCCATGCCCTCCCCCTCTCTCCATCTCCTCGACCTTACCGCTGCAATGTTCGAGAGACCCATCCGGCCGCAACCGCTGTCACGGTGTAGGAAGAGAGCGAGCGCCACCACCCGGTCTCAACACGGGCCCTGCACACTCGTCCGGATTCTCGTCGTCTCCCGGCACGACACCCGGCTTTTGGGTTTGCCCAGACTGCTCCTCGTCGTGGCGTCTCCGCTCTCCTCCTGGCGTCTCTTCAGTCTTCCGGCACGACACCCGGCTTTGGGTTTGCCCAGACTATCCTCGTCGGGGGGCGTCTCCGCGTTGGCCCCCCTGCCGTGGCCACCACCACCCTGTTGGCTCGGCCACGTCAGACTCCCGCCCGAGAGTTCCTGCAGACGGCGTCACCCTGGTCACGCCCACCCGGAGGCCCACACGTCGTGTTAGCACCGCACACAAGGGTTTTTAGGGTTTGTACTGGGGTGGGTCGGGGATCCCGGTGTGATTGGATTGATGTGGCTCCGTGCAACTCGCCGTCGCCGCTCGGCGGCGCCGGCTTTAATTCTTGACCTACACCAGTGCCTCCTTGTCTACTGCCTCGGGTCCTCCTCTCCCGCGCCTCCTCTACACCTGGGCAGGCAAATCCAACTGGACTGCCTATCACACATAAAAACTATACCACCCTCAACTCCATTTTCATCCTGTTGGATCGTGCACTTATGTAGTTGTTTTTGCGGTGTTTGTTTGGTGTTTGCCCCTTGTTACCTTTACCCCTTTACATTTCAAGGTTCATGTATATACTTCACATATATTGTATATATATTATACTTTTACTTCATTTTTTTCAGGTGGTTTCTCCGCCCTTTACTCATGCCCCGCCCCCACTCCTGGCCCTAACCTTAACCACTCCCACTATAAAGAAAAGACAGGGGGAAACACGCACACATGTGATCTATGAGCCGGATCCAATTCCGGATGTGATGCATCCTATATCTTTTGTCAAAACAATTTCATTTCCATATTTAGTATTGACCCAGGAACACATTTACAACGATTGATGGAGATTTGTAAAGTTATTTTTGGCAGTGCAGCGACAGCTTGGTTTTTCCACAGAGGGCGCCAGATGGTGTTGTATATCTGATATGTATTAAATGGATAGATTAGCAGCTACATGCCCAACCCATCTGAAATAGTGGATTTCCTTTCCAGATTTAATCGAGTAGGGAAACCAAATGGCAATTTCTATCATTCCAAAGATACCGGTGAAAACAAAGTTTTGCAGTGACAACATTTTCCTTGTTGTTTTTGCTGTTGATAGTTGAACATGCCGTTGGACTTTAAACATCCGTAACACTTGACTCCAACGGGCATCAGATGTTGTCACTTCTTGTGATCACTAACTTAGGCCCCGTCCACACGAACCCGGTTTTTTTGAAACCGTGTGTTTCTCTACACGGTTCGCGTTCGTCCACACGTAAACCGCTGTTGTCGGCTCCTGAAACCGGAGTTTTTTGTAACTCGCTGTTCTCAGGCAGTCACGTGTGGATTGGGAAAACCGCAGTTTTTTTGTTCCTTGTCACATTTGTTTGAACAGTCACACTGTTGCGGACGGTTAACAGTATAAGTAGTAGAGCGGAGACCAACGTATCACTTTGACTAACTCAGATCATCAGTTACATCTTGGACTGACACGATCCCAATCACATTTCTTGATTCTTCTTTTTTTAAATTCATGCGTAACTGTCCGTCCACACGAGGAATCTGTCCGGCCTCGCTTCGCCATTGTTGTTTTTCGGTATGAATATTTCAGCCTTGTGATTGGCTAATGGCTTCCTGTTTGGAGTGCTATCGCACCCTACTGCTTTGGAATGCACGTTTGAGGCGCGATTGCGGTCCTCGTTGTGGCACGGAGTTTATTTTTTATGAAACTCGGTGGTGTGGACGCAAATTTTTTTTAACGCGCCGGTTCATAAAAGTTCGGTTTCAAAAATACCCGGGTTCGTGTGGACAGGGCCTTAGGCTACTACTACTCTGAATGTCCACAGCAGTCCTCTGACAAAAAAGGACAAGGTCGCCATTTCCAAGAGAATAACGAACGTAGATAATCTAGTCGGGTGGATCTCGGTTCTGGATTAAGGATTAAGGAGCAACACACTTCAATTCCCTTTCTTCCCATGACTGTGTAAATGAGCCAGTATATTTGGCTAATCATCATCACAATCGAGACTCTAAGCAAGTAGCCAGCGCTGACCACGCTCTTTATCGATACCGTTGGAGATACGTCGGCCATGTTATTACCCCCCAGTGTGATTTCATTCACGCTGACAACCTTCACAGCGTTTCTTTTCCTCTCTCCAACCATTCTGTTGTTTGTCTTCTTCTTAAGGAACCTCTTTGGCCTAATGAATCACAGTCATCCGTTCTTTTTTTTGGACTGGGTGTATGATTACCCGGTGAGGATCAAATTGGAACATCGCGGCGCTTCCCGCAGGTGAAAATGAATCACGATGACGCCACCCCCGTGTCAAACAGCGGCTAATGGTTGGCTGTTTCGGGGAGGGTCGCCCCTTGGCTGTTTATTCTACGGTGTCTGCTGCGGAGAACACACTATATTGGCGCATTTCCACTAGCACGGCTCGGCTCGGATACGGCTCGGCCACGGCTTCGGCTCGGTTGGGTTGTGTTTCCATTACACAGGTGCGTCCTCGACGTGCGGGGTCGTCATACTGGGTGCGCAAAACTGTGGTGACGTCAGTTTACACGGCGCCGGCACGTACAAAATCCGGAAGACCAGACACGAACAACACAACAACAACAACAATCAGCGAGGAGGACAGCATGGAGCACATGGAGGCGATCGTGTTGCTGCTCACCCGTGGGCTTTTTGTCGCACCAGAAGGCAAGAGAAGGAGAGCCAGAGAAGAGTTGTTTGTCCTCGCGAGACAAACACTATTGAAACAGTCGGCGCGGTTATGACGCTTTCCAGTGCACGACACTCATTCGGCCAATCAGTGGAAGGCAGTCGGCTGACGGTCACCTTTTAGTACGCTTCGGCTCGCTTGGAACCACGGCTGAGTGATACCCAAATGTACCGGGTTGCAGGTTACTGCGTGCTAGTGGAAGAACCACGACATTAGCGCTTGCCGAGGCGAGCCGTAACGGAGCCGAGCCGTGGCTTAGTGTGTAATGCGCCATATGTTCAATAGCGGAGAGGCTGGGGGAGCCCCAAACACACCTCACAGACAAGACGCTGTAACAGTGTGTTTATTTGAGAGGCTGGGGGAGCCCCAAACACACCTCACAGACAAGACGCTGTAACAGTGTGTTTATTTGCTAGGAATGAGCAGAGGCTGGTTGATGCCGAAAGGCCTGGAGTTGACACCAGGCCGGGCGGCGTGGAGAAACAGAGCGCGGTCGTGAGACGGCAGAGGTAGACATGTCAGGCGACCGGGCGATGAGTGAGTGAGAAGCCCAAGTGTATAAGCAAAGAAGGGTGGGTTGAGATGAACATCAGGTGTGTGTCGGGGTGGAGGTGGAGAAGGAGGAGTCTGGAGAAGCTGGAGTCGTCTAGCTCCACCCCACAACGAACAACAAATCCCAACGGATGTGCCGTACTGAGCGTCGCTGTGGTTCGACTGAACCCCAAATCAACAACCGTGGTGGCGGTGCACGTCTCCACATGTCCGGTGTGTGTGACTAGTAGTAGATTGATCTGCTGACCATCAATACGTCGTCCCCTTCTGTGGATGCAGTAGCCGCTGTCGGTGAACGGTCGATTGCGTTGATGTGAAGGATCAGTTCAAGTGGCGTAGAGGAGTTCCAGGATTGCGTTTGTGGTGAGTTTGATGAAGGACTTTATCGAGTTTCTCCTTGTTCGTCACCTCGATATACATGCAGGCCTGCACACCCGTACACAGCCAGGCATGCAGGCACACACACGCTCATGCACACACACACACCCACACACAGTGGAACCTTTCCTTTTTCCTTTACCTTTCCTTTGAGCTTTCAAGTTTCATATTCTTATTCCTGATCCTCCCCCTCCTACTTCAGTTTGAACTTATCTTTCTCCTTACTTTTCTACTCCTCCTCTGCCTAATCCTTCTTTTACTCTTTCTCCTGTTTCTTTTTCTTCACATTCTGTCATTTTCTTTTGTCCAATTATTCAAATCCCCTTCCTTGTTCTCCTCTAAACAATGTTACTCCTCCTTCCACTTCTTTCCACACCAATTTGTCAGTTTCTTCATACTCTGTGTCCTCCTCCAGTCCTCCTCCAGAGTTCTCCTTCCTTCCTCTCTTTCCATACTTCATCATCCTCTCCTGCCCCCTCCTCCCTCTCCTCCTCCGGTCCATTCTCCTTTCCCTCCAAAGGACTCCATCAGATTGTGAGAGCGGTTGCCAATCAGACCCATCCTACGCCTCATACCTCAATCTGCTTCTCCCATCATCATCATCATCATCATCGTCATCGTCATCATCATCATCGTCATCGTCATCATCAACCATCACCATCATCATCCATCATCATCATCCTCATCGTCGTCATTATCATCATCCTCATCCTCATCGTCGTCATCATCATCATCATCGTCATCATCATCATCATCATCATCATCATCGACGTTGTCTCATATCATCATCATCATCAATCATGTTGTCGTCCATCATCAATCAATCGAATCAAACACATCACCATCGTCAGTGTCATCATCATCATATCATCACCACCAATCATCAATCATCATCATCATCTGTCAATCGTCATCGTCGTCATCATTCATCCCCTCCATCACAATCATCAACATCATCACCAATCGTCGTCATCAAATCAAAATCATTCATCATCATCATCATCACCACCAACCATCAATCAATCCATCATCATCATGGTCATCGTCATCGTCGTCGTCATCATCAATCCTCATCATCATCATCATCATCATCATCATTCTCCTCCTCCTCCCGCTCGTCGTCGTCGTCGTCGTCGTCGTCGTCGTCGTCGTCGTCGTCGTCGTCATCAACATCATCATCTCTCTTCTGGTCAATTCTCCTCCATTCCTCTCACCAAAGTTCTCCTCTTCCTTCTTCCAGCCATAGCGGGTCCCTTTTGTTGTGTTCTCCATACTCTTGGTTGGTGGGAGGGAGGAACGTGATGGTGGGAGGTGGTGCTGCTCTATTCCAAGAAGCCTCAGAGGTTGGAGGTCACTAAGGTGGATGAAAACACCAAGAAGACGGGCGTGGCCGCTGTGTACCAAGTGTTAAGGCCGTCACAACGGGGTGCTTGTCCTGGAACCAGGGGTTGGTTTGTTTTCAACTTTGCAATCAATCGGGAGAACGACTCAGAAATAAGTAAAACCAATAAAAGATATCATCGAGATCTCATCCGTATCAACACATGCCATATCAGTTTATTGACAATCAGGTATGATTTCAGCGCTAACATCAGAAGATGGAAATAAATCGACCTCCCCTCTGAAGGGGAAAGTTAGCTCTGTGTGTGCCGTGTGTTACAAGTGTTGTGTGTGTATCCATGTGTGTGTGTCTGTTTGCGTGCATGATTGTGTGTGTGCACGTCTGAGTGTGAATGTGTGTGCGTTTGAGAGTGTGTGTGTGTTTGTATCCTGTGTGTGTGTGTGGTGTGTGTGTGTGTGTGTGTGTGTGTGTGTGTGTGGTGCCCTCTGGCTGCAAGAGAGGCATAGGACTTGGCTTGTGAAAAAAGGCACAGCAAGACGAGAGAGAGAGAGAGAGAGAGAGAGAGAGAGAGCAGAGAGGACAGTACGAGAGGTGAGATGAGAGAGAGAGGGAGACGAGAGAGAGCGAGAGATAGAGAGATGATGAGAGAGAGGAGAGAGTGTACAGAGAGAAGCGACGAGAAGAGAGAGAGATGAGGAGAGAGAGACAGAGAGAGGCGAGAGAGAGAGAGGCAGAGAGAGAGAGCGAGCGAGAGAGAGAGAGAGGAGAGACAGAGAGACAGAGAGAAAGAGAGAGGACAGAGAGAGACAGAGAGAGACAGAGAGAGAAGAAGAGAGAGTGAGAGCGACAGAGAGAGAGGCGAGAGAGAGCCGAGAGCGAGAGAGAGAGAGAGAGAGACAGAGAGAGAGAGAGACGAGAAGAGAGACAGAGAGAGAGAGAGGAAGAGAGAGCGAGGAGACGGGAGAGAGGAAGAAAAACAGACGAGAGAGACAGAGAGAAGAGAGAGACAGAGAACAGAGAGAGAGAGAAGAGCTCATTAAAAGTAGGAAAGAGGAAGAGAGCAGGGAGAAGACAGAGAAGAGAGAGATGAGAAGAGAGAGAGAGAGAGAGGAGAGAGAAGGAGAGAGACAAGAGAAGGCGAGAGAGGAGAGAGCGAGGTGAAGGAAACAGAAGAGAGAGCGGATCGAGAGAAAGAGAGTAGAGAGAGAAGAGGGAGAGGCGAGAGAGAGAGAGAGAGACCAGAGACAGAGAGGAGAGAAGAGACATGAAAGACGGAAGAGAGAGAGAGAGACAAGGAACAAGAGACAAGAGAGAGGAGAGAGAGAGAGAGAGCGAGAACAAAGAGAGAGAGAGAGAAGAGAGAG
>OLKM01006821.1:0-13325 GCA_900291075.1 Melanogrammus aeglefinus
GACTTATTATGGAAGATAATTCATACCGTTGGCATGTAACTCATGAAATGGTTTATTTAACTACCGGAACAGTCGCATATTCTGTCCCTAATATCACTAATCTAAATTCTCTTCTTCCCCCCTCTGTTTTCCAAGTTTACAATGCCTGGAAATGGCCCATAATTTTCAAAGTAAACCGTTTTTTAAACCGTTTAGTAAATGCTTTGAGGGAGAATATAGTCATAAAAGAGGCGTTCATATAGGTATAAATAGTCCTGTTCCTTAATCCTCTTTTCTTTCTTTTACAGCGGTCTCTTAGTTTTGAATGAAAACGTAAATGCGGTGGATTTGTAAGTGTTGTACTTTACTTCTCAGAAAATCGTAGAAGAATTAATTCACGATTATAGAGCTGTCCACGGAACATTATGGAGAGAAACTGGTCCATTGCCCTGTAATCTACAGTGACTATGTCATCTATTATTTTTGATCACAACAATCTCTGAAAAACCACTTGAGACTTCATGGAGTTTCACAGCATGGACCTATTGGACATTTAAACTTCAAAATGAACTGTCAGTTATGCGATTTCAATGATCCAGTGACTATAAAACAGTATTTATCTCATCTTGGGAAACATCTTAAAAGCAAAGAGACTGTTACGTGCCCCTTAAATCATTGTTCTTTCAAATCAAGTGTTTACTCTACCTTTACTTCACACAAAAGTCGTTTTCATAACAATGTCACACTGCAAGACTTGAAATCTGAGCTTGTTAATCAAACAAATGTAAATGAGGAGCACCTAGTTGATCAAGTGCAGTCAGATATCAGTGATGCTGAATTTTCTGGGGGTGAGAATGTAACCGAGCAGGAGGTTAACACTGATACAGTTCAGGCAAGACTTGCATCTTTATTTCTGCGATTGCAATCAGTTGAACATTTCTCAAAGACAGCGGTTCAACAAATAGTTACAGAATTGAGGGATATTGGTGTTTTAGTTGGTGAGCTAAACAAAAACACTCTTGATAAAGCATTGAGGCAGCATGGTTGTACCATTGATGAAAACACTTTTGCTATAGTTAAAGATACTTTGTGCCAGGCTAATCATTTTAGCTGTCTTTCTGAAAGTGGTTCTTTGGGAACTGACAAAAGAAGGTTATCATTTTTCAAAGAAAACTTCAGTGTTATTAACCCAGTTGAATTTGTTTTAGATTTGTCATCAAAATGAACATTTGTTTATGTGTCAATCTTGGGTGTTCTTCAAGTATTGTTAAATAGAGGTGATGTACTTGACAGAGTTTTAGAAGAAAGCCAAAAATCACAATCTGGCCATTATACATCATTTTCTGATGGATCATACTGTAAAGAAAATCCACTTATTTCTGGTGAAGATCTGAATATTTCTCTGGGCTTGTATATTGATGATTTCGAAGTCTGTAATCCTTTAGGGACATCAAGAAAAAAACATAAATTGTGTGCCATCTATTGGATAATTGCTAATTTACCCGTAAGAGACAGATCATCATTATCTACTATATATCTGGCTGCCCTATGCAAAAGTCAAGATGTTAAAACATTTGGTTACAGTCCAATTGTTCAACCATTACTAAGAGACCTAAAATTGCTTGAAAATCAAGGAATTTACATCAACAGATTGGGAACTAGTGTCAGAGGCACAGTACTATACATTTCATCAGATAATTTGGGGGCACATTCTTTTGCTGGCTTTCAAGAATCATTTAATGTGGACAAGTTTTGCAGATTTTGCCTTGAAAGTCGTAAAGATATTCAAACTTGTTCTGTAAGAAGTGGTGCATTTGTATTGAGAACAAGAGAGTCACATAATCTACACCTCTCTGAGCTCAAAGAAAATGTGACTTTGAAAAGTGTGAATGGCGTAAAAAGGGACTGTGTTCTAAATGAGCTACAGTACTTTCATTGCATCACAGGGTTTCCACCTGACTTTTTGCATGATCTGTTGGAAGGCATTGTACCTTTTGAGCTGTGTTTGTGTTTGAAAAAATTAATCGATAAGAAATATTTCACTGTAGATCATTTAAATACTGCCATACAGCACTTCCCTTATAAGTTCTCAGACAAAACCAATTGCCCTCAGAAAATTCCAGTAAATTTTCATTTGGTTGGAACAATAGGAGGGAATGGCCATGAGAATTGGACTCTGTTAAGGTTGTTGCCATTAATTATTGGTGATGTTGTTCCTGTAAATGATAACGCTTGGTCTGTGATTCTCGAACTGAAAGACATTGTTGAAATCTTGGCATCGTCCACTTTCACAGAAGAAAGCCTCTTTTACTTGGAAGCCAAGATCTTTGAACATAGGACACTTTTAATAGAGGTGTTCCCTGATGTAAAACTCAAACCCAAACATCATTTCCTTGAACATTATCCCTGTCTAATTCGATGCTTTGGACCTGTGGTTGACTTCTGGACATTTCGCTTTGAAGCTAAACATAGCTTTTTCAAGAAAGCTGTCCGTGATCTAAATAACTTCAAAAACATTGTTTTATCCTTGGCCAACAGACACCAACTTATGTTGTCATACTTTTTTGACATGCCATGCCTGTTCAAGCCAGCAGTGGAAGTAGAAAGAGCAACATACAGTTCCCTTGAAAATCTGTCAACCTCAGTCAGACAAGCTATTCAGCACAAATTCAGTCATCTGACCAGTGCATCACTTGCAACAACAGCCTTTATACATGGGACAAAATATGTTAAGGGAATGTATGTATCATTTGGAAGCACAAGTGGACTTCCTGATTTCTGTCAAATTCTGTATATTATGGTAGTGGACAACAAGGCATTCTTTATTCTTCAACCTTTCTCTGCCTGGTACCTAGACCATTTCAGATGTTTTGAAGTTTGCAGCGCTGATGATCTCCAACTGGTTGTGGTCGAACCTGCAGAGCTGAACCACTACGTCCCTCTGTCAGCCTACACCGTATAAGGAAGACACCTGCTTTCTCCTAAGGCCTCCCTACTGCACTGAGGTGATCATTTTGCTGATTGTCATGTGAATACTAATTGTGCACTAACCCTGACCCTTGTTGTTGTTTTGTCAGTGAATATCTACTCATGATCTACTACATGTCCGTACTTTGTGAGCAATAGTAAAATTCCAATGGTAATACATAGCCTAGGTTCTGTAAACTGGAATGTAAACAAGGGGGCCACCATAGTTAGCAACATGCCACTTTACAGAGCCTAGGCTTTGTATTCCCACTGCATTTTTTCTGCAGCACACTGAGTACGGACAGGTAGCAGATCGTGAGGAGAAATTCACTGACTATGATAAGCATTCTCCCCCGAATCGCTGACTCTACCTTAAGCTTTACTGCCAAAATATACAAAATTTGAAAACCAATTTTCAGGTATTTCATAGGGTTCAATTAAGGCATTCAATGTGTAGTCTGGCAGAGCAAAAATCCCACACCTTACCGTGCACTCTCCTACTGTAAAGGTTCAATTGAACATTTTATTTCACCTTGAAGTTACTCGTATGATATCCATAGGCCGATTTTATGATATTTGACCATGACACAACCATTTTTGTAACATAATTTCTATTTTTTATTAGTTGGGATTCACCATGTTGCTGCGCGTCATCCTTAGCCAAGAGGACATCCGGAGGATAACAATTGACAGCATGCCAGAGACTGTTGATGGCCTTCACTTGATGCTGAAGAACAAGCTTGGATTGGAAAGGTTGACTCTGTGGGTGCAGTTCCAAGATCCCAGAGTTCGATAATGAGCTTTGCAACCTGAGTAGCATGTCAGAGCTGCCTAAGGACAAAGTGACTTTGAAAGTATACAGCAAGAATCTTGAATCCTATCATACTGACTCAACCTTAGACACGGCAAGCCTAACCACATCCTCTGAGGAAAGCCCCAGCCCCTATGCCAGTCATACCCGTCAGCTGCCACAGCCATTTGACATCCCTTCTTTTTCGTATGATGTGGAACTTAAGTTGAAGAAAGGAAATGAAGCCTTCCATAAAGATGGAACCCTTCTTGATGTGTCCAAAGACGCAAAATCAGACATTTTGGGTAAAATAGCAGAAGCCATCTATGTCCAAAACCCATACCCAAAACGTGAGGATTAAGACTTGGTGTCACAAGCTCTCATCGACAAACATCCTTGTCTGAGGGAACCAGGATCTGTCAGTGGTTGTTACTGTTGGAAATTTAGCTTGAAGTTCAAAATGGGAAACTTCAGACAGAAGCTACGATTGGCTGGATGCCCAGAGCTCAAGATCAACTCACGCTCTCCAGGTACACCTGGGAAAGAGGGCCAAAAAATCTGAAGTCAATTTCCTGCCAGACATCCCAGAGGGAAAAACACAACGTTCCCTCGAAGGGGAAAAAACCGAGATGGTCACCGAAATGAAGAAAGGGAAAATTGATTGGCAGAAAATAAAAGGAATGATGACCAGCACCTTTTCTTTACGGAGAAAAGAAATTGTGGAGGATGAGCCACCTGTGGCTGACGTCAGAGAAAGATGGCCGGCACTGTTCTCTGAACGTCAGGTAAAAGTGTTTTTCTATTTCAGATGCGGTTAGGTAGTATCAGATTTGAAATTGCTTAAGATTTGCTGAATAATTTATTTAAGAATGGTTAATATCAGTCATGAATAATTTGGTATATAAGAATACATTGAATTTACAGCCAACCGCTTGTGTTCCTTTGCTTTTTTCTGCCTACCAGATTGAAGCAGAGTTTGCTCGCCTTACGTCTGTTGACCTGAACGACTCCCTCTTCGCTGGCCTTGACAAGTATCTGCTGAGGTTCCTTGAGGTGTACAGAGCCAGGATGGGTGTCGTGGAGCTGAACAGCCTTTTGAGGACTCTGGATATTGACGTACGTGTGTTGATATAAGTCTGTTCACACAAAGCCAATTAAATCTACCTAATCCATTTTTCTTCTCTATCTATCAAGTCGATAACCTTCCCATGTGTTACGGATCAGCAGTCGGTTGCACCAGCAGAACGTAAAGCCGATCGTAAGTTCGGGTGTAAAGTCCGCCTTAACCCTACGTTCGACGTAGCTAGTATCAAACTAAAGGTGTTTCTAAATGTGGGTTGCACCACCATAAACTTAAGTTGTTAACGTTACTAGTAGTGCGTAAATTGTAGTACAGTGTCGCTTTTAATGACGTTTAGATAACTTCAAGCCAATCGTTGACAGCCAACAATGTAAACAGGAAGTACTGGCAAGTTTCCACCTTATCCGAGTGAAGACGCGTTAGCAGTAGCACCCAATGCAGAGGGCAAACAAAACAGTTTCAGTCATTTATTCTCTAAAATTAACTTGGACGGTATAGGCGTGAGGTTAAGCTATTTGATGGCGGATTTTATAATAGATAAATAAATGCTTTGTATGCTATTCGTTGTGTGTGTCGTGTGTTAGCCTCTACCTGGCTATGCATTGTATGGAATTACTCTAGAAATGTTGGTTTGTAGTCTGTACGCGCGCTCAAGTTGTTTTTTATTTTATCTCTCGAGGAGGTAAGACAGTTGATTAGCAACTAATTTCACGTGAAGAAGGTTTTAACGGAATTAACTGCCAATTCTGCTAAATTGCCAAGCAAGAAAACTACTCGACGACTGACTGAGAGATCATCTGTCCTAGGTAAGTCAGTTTCACACTATTCAATTAATGTTATTATTTAGTTTGGTCTAATTCTCGTTGCTGCCATTTGTGTTAATAACATGTTTAAAATATTTCTGAAGTGATAAGACTAATGTAAAGTAACACTAGCTGCTAGCTATGTCAGATTGACAATATCACGTTGGCAAATGCCGCTTTGTCAAAAGAGAATTGAGTGTCATTAGTATATTGCAAAATACATTGATCCCTTTGTATGTCTGACATGTGAAGAAATTGACAATATGTACAGCATCCGGTGCTAGTAGTTACGCCCGTTTTGGGGCCGTTGACATGGACTAAAGTTTGTATAATGGCAGGAGTCCCAGTTATTTTGTCTGCTGTAGGAAATACAAGTATAGAATGAGCTAGCAGGTCATGCTTTGATTTTCATGTGTTTCAGGCCTGACCATGTCTGACCGCCGTGCTCGAAAGAAAAACTTCACCCATGATGAAATTGTCCTCCTGTTAAGTCTTTACAGTGAGAACAAAACTATCCTTGAAGCCAAGCTTAATAATTATATTACAAAAAAAAAAAAATCAGACGTGGGAAAATATTACAGAAGCAATTACTGCCAAAGGGGTAGAATTGAGGGAGGTCAAAGATGTGCGCAAGAAATGGAGTGACCTGAAAATGCAGGCAGCTGAAGATTTCCCCAAGAATGTGCCCAACTGGGGGTGGTGGAGAAAAAGGGATATGGGGGCCATACTCATCTATGGTGTTAGATATTATTGGGGACACCTCTCCTTGTCTGAGAGGATTGTTGAGGGGGCGTGGAGAGTGGCGGTGCAACCCATGGTCCAGGAGGAGGCCGAAGCCAATGCTGCCCGGAGAACACCACGTCCAACGTGACCGTGGAGGAATCTCCACCCATGCCCGTGGAGGACCCTTGGACTGTGCCCATGATGAGCCATGAGGACACTGCGCCCATCACCCATCCCAGAAAAGCCTTCCTCCACACACCACCCAAACGTATTAAGGAGAGGAACTGACATTGACTTCCTTAGAGAGGAGCTTTTAACGGGGTAGAAATAGAGAAAAGTAAGCAAGAGACAGAAAAGATAAAGATAGAGAAGGAGAAATTAGAATTGGAAAAACAGAAACTTAATTTAGAAATATTAAAGTTGCAGGAGGAGCTGAGAATATATGGCTACAAGACAATCACTGAGATTTAATAAAAAAATTGACTGATGAATCTGTTTATGTTGTTCTTCATTCCAAAAGGCAAGACATACGTAGTTTCAGGACAATCTGAGAAATACTCAGGTATTTACTTTGCTGCAATTAGTCCATAATCTGTAGTAAACCAGTGTCTTTTGTGTCATTGACAACAAGTAAGTTGACATTTGTAGATACATTCTGTAAATGGTATTACCCGAGTACCACTTTTACGCCATTTAGATGATGTAATGAGGTATTCAGGAACAATCATCAAGATTTAGTATGTGTGCCTTTCCGTCGGTGTTTGATATCTGATTAGTCAACATGCATATTGATAATAGTAAGAAATATATTTTGTATGTAGATTTGGCTACTTTGTGTACGGGAAATTAGAACCGTATTCTATTTTTTTTTGCTTTCAGAAAAATATTGTTTGTATGGTTGAATCAGTCATTCAGGCTAGATGATAGATGATCAAAAATTTAAGTTAATTTATTACAGCCTTCATCCAAAATATGTGGTAGCGAGGTAGTCCCGGGTAGCTACTGCCCCGGCTGGTACAGCCACATTATGCAGGGGGACGTCTTGGTCTCCTTCGAGGTCCTGCAATCCATCCTCCATTCAGAGGCACTTCCACTCCATTGCCATGTTGTGGAGAGAACAACGCAGGCACCTGCTAAACAGCTCCCTGTCTGGCTCCATATTGATGCCTGTTAGTATTTAATTCAATACAGGAGTGAAATAGCCTTAGACCTACTTATAACTTCTTAAAAGGTATATTTTTCGAAAGAGACTTGCCAATCATTTACATCTTAATACAGATTTAGGCTTTTTAATCACAGAAAAGTCTCTGACAATATGATTTCACAAAGACTAACTAATTTAGAATTAGCATTCAGCAATCATTTTTTAGTCACCTCTGTGCAAACAGGTCCGCCACCGCTTCTTCAGCATCCTAATGCAGCGTTCGACCACATTTCTTGTGCGAATGTAGGCAAACATTGTAGCGCTCCTGCGAGCACTGGCAGGTGACAAATATGGGGTCATAAAGCAATCCCTAAAGGGGGTACCCAGAGTCACCGAGGAGTCTTCCAGGGTGTCTCCCTGCCTCAAAGTCTTCCCCGAACTCTGAGTGCCGCAGTATGAAACTGTCATGTTTAGATCCTGGCCATTTGATAACACAATTCGTAATCTTAATGTCGGCGTCACAGACTATCTGTGCAATTTATGGCAATGATATCCTTTTCTGTTAACATAAACAGGTTCGTGGTCCCGTTGGGGTCTTGATACGGATGTGCGTTCCGTCAACACAGCCTGTCACATTTGGGAAACCAGCGATCTGATTAAAAGTGTTGACGGACATGGTTTAGTTTCTGTGCAGGCTAGTAACAGGGAAGCGTACATATGTGTTCAGATGCCTGCACAGAGGACACTGCCACAGCTCGAAACGCTCTGCAGACAGTAGACTTGTGAACATGGACCGAGTCACCACTAGGTTTTTGAAAAGACCCAGTGGGCAAAATATCTCGAGAGCCAAACACAGCTTGCGTCGCTGGACTTAAGAGACCGAATTTCGGTTTGTGTTGTGCTGCAGGTCGTTGTCTAGCAAGGTCGGTTATTCTCTGTAATTCCGCCGGCAAAACCGAAATCGCACATATAAATCAAAGTCATCGTACTGAAGAATTGGAATCTATACGGATCACGGACAACCCGTTCACGGCGCAAACCACGTTGAAACTCCTCTTCTATTGCTTCAAAACGAATAGCCATCTTTTTGTGTTCAAATCTTTTAACGTATTTAACGGTCTTTATCGTTAGAATGGAACTTACACCAGCTAGAGGGGAGGTGTAAAAGATAAGTTATAACTTAGTGTTAAGTTGGAACTATCGGCTTGGTGCAACTGCTATTTTTTTAGTTTTTAGAGTGTAAAGTCGAACGTTTGGGCGATTTACGTTCAACGTAGCCTAAGTGGGACTTTACGTTCTGCTGGTGCAACCAGCTGCAGGGCATTAGTTTTAAAACCTCTTGTAGGTTCACATTTTGAGCTAGAACTTTTGGCATACTTCTATAATGAAAAGTTATTTATTTCATTTTAGTCCAATATCAATCATTTCTGAACATATTGATTTATTTCTGAACTGAAACAAATATGAAGACTTTAGTAGAATATATAACATCATTTAGAATTATATTATAGATAGATATATAGATTTCTGGTCTAATACATCCGATCTGTATGTTGTCTAGTATTTTTTACTGTTACGCCACGTCCCGCTACACTGTCCCAACACCCACCTCTAGTGGCTGTTGGTCGTAACTGGTCCTCCTTCCAGCAACCCACCTGTCTCCTATCCCCAATCACCATTTCCCTACTTAAGCCAGCAATTCTCCGTTCCAGTCCGACCGCCAGTCGTCGTTGATAACTCTTGAGTCTCTCTCGCGGTCTACCAGCATTCCTGACACCCACTGGATCCTGCCTGCTCTCCGACCCCAGCCTGTCTGACTCTCCCTGCCGCGTTCCTGATCCCCGCCTGTCTGACTATCCGCCTGCTCTCCGACCCCTGCCTGTCTGACTCTCTCCTGCCGGTTCCTGATTCCCTGCCTGTCTGACTATCCTGCCTGCTCTCCGACCCCCGCCTGTCTGACTATCCTGCCTGTCTTCGACCCTGCCTGTCTGACTCTCCTGCCGGTTCCTGATCCTCGCCTGCCGACTACTCGTTCCCTCGGCCCCGCCTGCACGATCGCGAAACCTCCTCGGTACCGGGATCTCCCGCTCGCCTTGACTCCCCGAAACGATTCCCCCAATAAATTCCGTTACCTTTTACCCTGTCTCCGCTCTCTCTGTGTTCAGCATTTGGGTCCCAGTTTCTTGTACCTTAACAGTACGAACTGGCCAACATGGACCCAGCTGACACAGAGGGGCTTAGGGCCATGATCTCCCGCCAAGGGACTCTCTTGGGCCAACACGATCAGGCCCTGCAGGAGATCACCACCGCCCTCCGTGAGCTGACCTTAGCTGTCCGTTCTCAGCTCCCCGTCGCTTCCAGAACCACCAGGCCCCGCCCGGGCTCGTCGGCTTCTCCCCGGGAACCGGCCATCCCAGCCCCCAAACGTTACGGAAGGGGACCTAGGATCCTGCCGGTCATTTCTCACTCAGTGTTACCCAAGTATTCGAAATGCAAGTCCCCAGCAGCCCCAGACCTACCCCACCGAGAGATCTAGGATAGCTTACCTGATCGGTTCGCTGAGTGGCCGAGGGCTCTCGCGTGGGCCTGCGGCGTGTGGAACGCGGGTCTGAGGTTCTGTTTTGACTACGGCCGCCTTCACTGAGACATGCGGAAGGTCTTCGATCATCCTGTCCGGGGCAAGGAGGCCTCCCAACGTCTCCTACAGCTTCGCCAGGGATCACGCAGCGTAGCCTCCTTTGCAGTTGAGTTCCGGACCCTCGCGGCTTGAGAGCGGCTGGAACGAGGAAAGCGCTGCAGGGGGTCTTCCAAAACGGCACTCTGTAGCGAGCGAAGGACCGTTTAACCTCCTGGGAGGAACCCAGGGACTTGGACCATCTTATTTCTTCTCGCTATTCATATGGACAAATCGTTTGCGCGAGAGACGCAGAGAGAGAAGCACCCATACATTCGCCACGCCCCCTTCCGAGTCACCGGCCGCGACTCAGTCATCCCACCCGGTCGCCGTTACTCCTCCTTATGTGCGGTCCTCTTGCCCCGAGCCGATGCCAGATTGGACGCACACACCTTACTCCCGAGGAGAGGGAACGTCGCATCCGATCAGAGCTCGTTTGTACTGCGGTACTTGTCACTGGTCGATCCTTAGGTATCTCCGATCCAGATGTCCCGCCCTCTCGGGAAAAGAACGGGCTCGTCAGTAATCCGAGGGATACTGGCGAGCCGCTCTTGTAGTCCCTCAGTCTCCCGTCCCCTCCTTGAAGCCGTCCTCTCGTGGCAAGATCAGACCCTCCCGCTTTCCATTCTCCTGGACTCGACCAGGAATTGGTTAGGCGACTGAGGATAAACACCATTCCTCTCGATCTCCCAATCGAGACCCAGGCCCTAGAACGGGAAACACCCTCACGCAGGTGGAGCATCGCACCGTTCCGCTCAACCTGCTAGTTTTCTGGTAATCACCAGGAAACCATATCCCTTTCTGGTGATTTCCAGCCCCTTCTCCAGGTTGTCCTCGGCTACCCCTGGTTGCGGACTCCACAACCCCAGGTGATTGGGGAACTGGCGCATCCTGTCATGGAGTACCCATTGCCTGTCCCAGTCTAGTCCTTGCGGTCCCGCTCAGGGCCCTCGGACGACTGAGCTCGAGTCCGCACCCGAACGCCTCCTAACCTGTCCTCCGTCCCGGAAGAGTACCACGCACGACGCTCAGGAACGGTCTTCAGTAGAGTCCCATGCCTTTGACCTGCCCCCCCCACCGCGCCTTATGACTGCGCCATCGACTCCTCCCGGAGCCCCCCTTCCCTAGCAGCCGTCTGTTAACCTTTCTCGTCGCAGACACGCGAATCAATGGGAGGAGTACATTGGAGAATCCCTCGCGCGCTGAATTATCCGCCTTCATCATCATTCACCCTGTTGGAGCAGGTTTTTTCTTCGTCGCAAAGAAGGATAAATCGCTTCGCCCCTGCAATCGACTACCGTGGTCTGACGACATCACTTGTAGAAAAATAAATACCCGTTACCACTATCAGTTCCGCCTTCGTTCCTCTCCCTAATGGGAGCCTCCGTTTTCTCCATAGAATCGTGCGCAATGCATATCACCTGGTCCCGCAATTTCGGGAGGGAGACGAATGGAAAGACGGCCTTTAATACCCCTTTGGGGCCACTACGAGTAAATGCTGGGTCATGGCCCTTCGGCCCTCACTAATGCCCCCGCAGTCTTTCAGTCGGTTGTTATGATGTCTCCGGGACATGTTGCAACCACCCGTTTTTCGTCTACATCGATGATATTCTAATCTTCTCCAAATCCATGGAGGAGCAAATCCACGGGTCAATGTCCGACGCAGGTTCTGCAAGAGGTTGTTGGAAGAAGCAGGCTTGTATGTTCAGGCGGAGAAGTGCGAGTTTCACGTCCCATCCATATTCTTTCTTGGGTACATAATCAGTCCGAGGGCCAGGTTGAAAATGGATCCCTCTAAGGTCTCTGCGGTGGCCGAGTGCTCCCCCCCCCAACCCGCAAGAGATTGCAACAGTTCTTGGCTTTGCCAACTTCTACCTGTCGGTTTATACGTGGTTACAGCCAGATCGCGGCAGTCCCTCACGGCCCTGACGTCCACCAAGAGTCCCTTTGCTTGGACGCCGGGGGCGGAGACGCCGCCTTTTCAGGGTCCTCAACAGCGGTTCGTATCCGCTCCATCCTCACCGCACCTGATCCTTCACTCCAGTTCGTGGTGGAGGTCGACGCTCGGACACCGGGAGCTGTGGCGCGTTTTGCCCAACGTTTCACGCCGCCGACCACGAAGCTCCATCCTGCCGGCCTTCTTCTCCTCGAAGGTTGTCCCAGCCCGGAGCGCAATTAAATGACGTAGGCAACCGAGAGCTCTTAGCGGTCAAGCTTGCGTTGGAGGAGTGGCGGCATTGGCCTTGGAGGTTGGCGCTGAGCTCCCATTTATAAGTTTGGACCGATCATCGCAATCTCGGCTTACATCCAGTCTGCGAAAGAGGCTAAATTTCCCGCCAGGCCAGGTGGGCCCTATACTTTGGTCGGTTCAAACTTTCCCTACCTACCGTCCGGCTTGCCCAGAACGTCAAGCCAGATGCTCTGTCACCGCTGATAACTCTCCTGTGGACCCCGGCATGACCCGAGACCATTCTGCGCACACTTGCTCATTGCCACTCTCAACCTGGGAGGTGGGATCCGCGGTTCGTCTGGGCACAGAGGCAACAGCCCAGATCCCGGTCTCGGCCCCCCTAAACCGTATGTTCGTTCCTGAACGGTTAAGTTCCAAAGGTTTGATCTGGGCGCCTCTTCCCGGCTTACCGACCTGCACCCAGGGTATCACCCCGCACCTTGACTTCATCCGTCGGGTTTTGGTGTGGTCCACCATGGACAGGATGTCCGCTCGTTCTTTCCGTGCGTGTGCAACTTGGCCCGGAACAAAGCCTGACCCGCCGCCCATTCCGGATTTGCTAGCAGCCCCTACCGCATCCCTAGCCGTCCTGGTCACACATCGCCTTGACTCGTCACCTGGTCTACCATGTCAGAGGGTAATTCCACGCATCGCTTACCATTATAGAACCGTTTCTCAAAAGGCCGCCACTTCGTACGCTCTTACCCAAGCTTTCCTCCTCAAGGGATGAGCCGCCGACTCTTTATTTGACACGTATTCTGCCTCATGGCATCCCCGGCGGACATTGGTTGTAGACAAGAGGCCCCAGTTTCACCTTCACAGGTATGGCGGGCTTTCTGGCAAGGCTTTGGCGCACCTCCAGCCTCTCCTCTGGGTTTCACCCCGCCAGTTTAACGGTCAGTCGAATGAGCAACCAGGAGATGGAGGCGGCACT
>OLKM01006822.1:0-13325 GCA_900291075.1 Melanogrammus aeglefinus
CACTGCTCGGCGGTTATCTGGCAGAATCGCTGGGTCGGCCTTCCATGGGTAGGCCGCATCCCAGTGTGGGGCGTCACTGTGCTTGTCTTCTAGCACATAAGAGAGGCAGTCCTTTATTTTCTCTAACTCCCTTTCTTCTCCAAGGGTCATCTCTTTGCCTCCCGGGGGACATTTGCTGTACTTGCAGCTCCCGCATTTCGGGTCACATGCTGCTCCAATACTGTCCCACTTGAACCACTCAAACACCTCTTTATTCATGGCAGTGGTGCTGCTGAGGGTCAATTCTTCCATCCTCATTGGGTCCTCCTCACTCAGGTCTATGGTGTCCACAAGGACCTCCTTGTACACCCTTGAGGATGTTCTCATGGACCTTGCAAAGTGGGTTTCGGACTGGAGCAGCGTTAGGTCGACCATCTCGAAGAGATCAGGGTGAGTACCGCCAACAGTTTTGCCCAGTGGGCCATCCCAGAGGACTAGGTCTCCCTCCATCTTGAACGGCTGTGGAACTAGGCGACCTTCCCTGTGGCTGATCAAAAGATCTATTTTCTCAGGACGGGCCAGCTCTTCTGCAGCGACATCGGGAAAGATCTTTTGAAGTTGCTGCGGAGTGACAGGCCGACTTATCTCTGCGATACTCTCTAGGCCATAGCAGAGCAGTTTGTGTTCCGTTACCGTCCCCTTGGTGGTCTTCACTCTTAGACGCAGGGAGTATCTCTTGGTTGTGACTGTTTTTCTCATCCCTCCTATTCCATGGACTATTAACTTAATGCTCTCACCAATCAGTCCAAGGCGCTGGGCAGCGTTGTTTGTTATGTAGTTGGTGTTAGAGGCAAGGTCAATAAGAGTGCCGATTAGCTGGCCTGAGTTAGTGGTTACGTCCAGCAACATCATTACCACCGGGTATTCATTCAGTCCACCTCCAGCAGTGCAGATTGTTGTTGAGATTTTGTTGGAAAATGCCTTCCTGAATTCTGCTCTCAGTTCCGGAGTGACTTTCGTCAGGAGCTCTACCTGCTGGCTGGTCAGCCCGAGGCCTTTCCGTTCAACCCTCTTGATACCTTGCTCCTCGCTGCCAGTGTCTTTTTCTTGAGCGATGAACTTGGGGCAGAGCAGATAATGGTGAGACTCTTCTCTGTGGCAGTGCATTTTACTGCAGAGAAACTTTGGGTTGCAACGACCATCCTTTAGGTGGAATCACAGGCACCGATTGCATCCCCCATGGGTCTTTAGATGGGCCTTTCTCCTCTGAAGATCCATCTCCCTGAAGGCTTTGCAGGCAAACAGCCTGCCAGCGTGTGTCTCATCGGCACAGGCAGTGCATGAGCCCAAGCATGATCCTGTTGACTGAGACCCTCTTCGGCCTGAGGTGGCTTTGGAGAACGCTTTCTTGGCTCCTCTTTCTGGCTTGTCTGCTGGGCCTCTCACTGAGGGCCTCCACTCTCCAGGGCTTGCTTCCAGCAGATCCAGCTCCTCCAGGATGGCCTCCTGCTTCTTCAGGAAACGCAGTAAGCAGTCGAAGTGGTTAGGTGGAGCAAAGCCATTCACAGCGTCAAGCTTGTGTGCAATCCATTTCTCTTTCAGAGAGCTTGGAAGCTTGCTTTCAAGGGACTGCGCTACTCAACAGTTCTTTATAACATCCTCTTCTCCCAGGATAATAAGGTTGCTAAGGCCCTGCTCCAAGGTTTGGATCAGCTCAATTGCTTTCCTGGGGTTGTTTCCCTTTACGGGGAGTAGGGCCTGAACCTCCTCGGATATCTCAGGACGATTTTCGCCTTGTTACCGAAGCGGTTGTCGAGGCGCCTGAACATTTCATCCACCGACGCACAGCTGGACAGAACCAAGTCTTTTTTCACCCGGTCACTGAGACTTGCTAGGAGGTGGAACCTTGTAACCCCAGCCGTCCTCTGTGGGTTTCCCAGCTGTTCCAGCTCTTCCCACTCAGCCTTCCACCGGTAGTAGTCGGTCATGTCTCCTGAGAACGTGGGCAGGCGTGTTCTTTCAAGACTGATCTGTGGTCTGAAGCCGTACACCCCGGGCTGCATGCCAATGATGCTTTGTGGTGGTGCATATGGGAAGTTCGGAAATGCAGGCGCTACCTCTTCTCCCCCATCAAGCTCTTCAGTCCGCTTCAACTTTTTCCACCTCCGTACACAGCCATGCAGTCTGTTTCCCAGGTTGTATAGCTGATGCTTGTACCCTGTTGTCTTGGCTTCAGAGACAATGGTTTCCCATTCAAGCACCTTCCGCTCAAGCATGCTGATCCTCTCCTCCAGGCTCTCTCTTAGGATTTGACGGTCTTCCTCCGGCAACTCCTTCACGTCAGTGTGCTCAACCTCGGCACATTTCTCCTCTGCACCGTCAGCATGCAGTTTTATTTCGACATAGGCAAATTTGAACCATAATGTCTCCTTAGCGAGCTGGAGCGTCTCTCTGTATGTGTCAAGGCACTTCGCCGTTTTCTCCTCTGCATGAGCTACTTCTTCTTCTGCCTTTTCGACTTCTCCCAGAGCATCAACATATTCGAGACCGGTATCATGCACCTTTCCAAAGTCCAGACCAAGTGCTCTGATCTCGTCAATAAGTGCCCTTTTTCCTAGGAGATCCACAGTGAGGGACAGCTTATTCGCTCTCTTGCTGAAGAGGGCTTGTGCTGTTGAGCGCTTTCCTTTCAGGGCCGCTAATTCTGCCGAATCCATCTTCCTTTTTCCGCACTGACCAAGGCGCTGTTCCACGGAGGGGTCTATTCGACCTATTCCTCTTCCTTTGGTGCTCCTTCACTGGTCAATGCTGATAGGGTGGTGACAGACTTGGCTCTTGGCTTGATGTGCTCAGGCCGTTGATTTATTACTGTTCTGTTTTCTCCCCACGGAAAGGGTAACCCGGTGTACAAAGAACATTTGGTTGAAACATGTAAATAAGAAATAATGAAACTACACAAATGGCAGACCTCTACAGAAAACACAACACATCACCTTCACCTAAATCCTCACCTACGCACAAGCTTTCTTGCCCCCCCCTCCCCCCTCCCTCAAAAAGTCCTGTGGCGTTGTGGAATGGCGGTGGGTACAGGCCAAGGATGTGGCTGGGAGTATCTAGCCAAACCATGCACACAGGCGAAAATGGAGTGATGGTCGTTAGGACTGTGGGGATGGAGCAAACGCGTCCTTTCAGCAGCAGCTTCCATTCGCGACTGACTGCCAGCAGCGCCACACTGCTCACCCCTGAGATGTGGGGAAGGACCTAAGAAAAGGTGGTCCAAAAAATTGTCTGCTCTTCATACTCCGGACGGTAAACCGCAACCGGTCGGAGCTTCCCCCCTCGCGGGTCGAAAAATAAAAGTAAAAAATATGCTAAAAATAGCATCATGGAATGTTCGAACACTACTAGACCTGACTGCAACTCCTGACAGGCCACACCGCAGAACAGCACTAGTGGCACTGGAGCTCGCAAGATACAGCATCGATATTTGCAGCTCTCAGCGAGACCAGACTTCATGGAGAGGAATTCCCTATCAGAGGTTGGTGCTGGGTACAGCTTCTTCTGGAGGGGGGTCCCCCGAAGGCACTCGCCGCAACCATTGGAGTTGGCTTTGCTGTGAAGACCAAACTGCTGCTGCAGCGGCATTCCGGAATCCCCCACTCGGCATCAGTGAAAGGCTGATGAACGTGGCGCATTCCCCCTGGCAAAGGGACGATTCGTCACCCTCATCAGTGCATATGCACCAAACTCTTGATGCCGATCACAACACCAAAGAGGATTTCTCTACCCGAGCTCTTGATGCCATCCTGCAGAAAACCCCGGCTACGGACAGGCTCATACTCATGGGAGATTTCAATGCTAGAGTGGGCACAGAGAGCACCTGGTATGGAATAAAGTTCTTGGCCAGCATGGAGTGGGGGAAAAATGAAACCACAAACGGGCTCAGACTCCTCTCTCTCTGTGCAGAGCACCAGCTGGTCATTACCAACACCATCTTCCAGATGAAGAACAAACTCAAGACCACCTGGCAACACCCCCGCTCAAAACATTGGCATCTCCTTGACTACACGTGATTGTCCGTCAAAAGGACAGAAAAGATGTCCTCATCACTCGTGTCATGCGTGGAGCCGAGTGCTGGACTGACCACCTCATGGTCAGATCCAAACTCCTCATGAGCATTCAACCCCGTGGCCCAAGGACAGCCCCAAACAAGAGACTCAACCGCACAGCTCTCAACAGCCCCACCACCACAGACAACCTGCGACGGCTACTTGCTGAAAACCTCGAGAAGATCCCAGATGAATCAGACGACTGGCCAGCTCTGCGCCAGGCTATCCACACAGCTCAGCCTATAGAGCGCGCTCGGCCAGTCGAAGGAAAACGTCACCAGGACTGGTTTGACTGTAACTCAGCTCAGATACAGTCACTCCTAAAAAACAAGCATGAGGCCCACAAAGCTCTCCTGTCCTGCCCTGGATCTCCCACCCCTCAATCCACCTTCACTGCAGCAAGATCAGCAGCCCAGCGAGCCCTCCGGACTATGGAGGACACCTGGTGGGTGCAAAAGGCGCAAGAGATCCAGAACCTGGCAGATTGCAACAACACTCAAGGCTTTTACGAATGCCATCAAAAGCATTGGTACGGCCCCAGGAAGCGGGCGATTGCCCCGGTCCGATCAGCTGACGGGTCCACGCTCTTCAGGGACCGCCACCAGATTCTTGCCCGCTGGTCAAATCACTTTGAGAATCTCCTCAATCACAACAACACCAGTCGACCCACATATTCTGGATAATCTTCCCAGACCTCCAACCAACAACTCACCTGGACACCCCACCACTCTACTCAGAAGTCCAGCAAGCCATTGCAGGGCTGAAAAATAATAAAAGCGCGCGGGACCCGATGGAATCCCCGCAGAGGTTTTCAAACACCGGAGGGATACATCCTCACTCGTCGCCTGCACCTCCTGATTCATAACATACTCTGGGAAACATGGGACAATCCCACAGGACTTGGAAGGATGCAAACATCCGTGGTCATTTATAAACAAAAAAGGAGATAGAAGCAGTATGCGGCAACAGCCGCGGAATCTCTCTCCTCTCCATCGCAGGGAAAGTCCTGGCTAAGGTCATGCTCAGCAGACTGGTTGAGCACATATCAGAAGCTGTGCTCCAGAAAACAGTGTGGTTTCCGGAAAAACAAGATCTTACAACAGACATGGTATTTGTCTTGAGGCAGCTGCTGGAGAAGAGCAGGGAACAACACAAAGACCTCTACATAGCCTTCATCGACCTCAGCAAAGCCTTTGATACCGTCAACCGTTACTAACCGTAACCGAGTTACTCTGGAAACACCTCTCCAAACTTGGGGTACCACCCAAGCATCCTTAAGCAGTTGCATGACGGGATGCAAGCCAGAGTCATCTCAGGAGAACTCCAATCAGAGTTTTTCAAGGTGAACGTTGGGGTGAAGCATGGCTGTGTCTTGGCTCCGGTGCTCTTTAACATCCTCCTCTCTGCTGTCACCAGCCTCTTCCACCGGGTCATGGGACAAGAAGACGGTGTCCATGTGGAATACCGTCTTGATGGAAGCCTCTTTAAACATCCGCCGGCTCCAGGCCCACACCAAGACAAAAACCCGCCAAAATCTGTGAGCTTCAGTATGCTGACGACTGTTGCAGGTCATAGCTCACAGCCCGGACACTACTGCAGCAACGCCCTCAACAAAAATATCCGGGTCTTTTATCAATCCTTTGGCCTACAAGGTTAACACGCAAAAAACGGAGGTCATGTCCCATCTCACCACTCCCGCCCCCACACACCCCCCAGTTTTCACATACACGGTGTTCCACTCAAAACAGTGGATCACTTCACCTACCTTGGGTCCACTCTGTCCTCATGCTGCTCCCTTGACACAGAAATCACACACCCGGATCAACAAGGCCTCATCATCATTTGGACGCCTGCGCAGCAGCAGGGTCTTTATGAAAAACGGCAACCTGAAGGTCAGCAACCAAGGTTGCCGTTTACAACGCTGTCTTGTCTCTCCACTCTGCTCTACGGGGCAGAGTCATGGACCCCATACCGCGCCGGCACATCACAAATCTAGAAAGCATTCCACACATCCGCTGCCTACAAAAGGTCCAGGGTCTGTCCTGGGAGGACCCGAACCCCCCATACAAGACATCCTCCCAAAACACTGGCTCTGTCTGTATGGAGGCAGCTGTGGCAAAAAAAACACCTGCGCTGGATCGGGCACACAATAAGAATGCCCTGAACACCGCCTCGCCCGCCAAGTCCCTCTACAGCGCGAGCTACTGGCGCCAAAGCGCTTCCGCTGGAGGGCAGAAAGCGGCGCTTCACAGACTACACACAAGGGACCTCCTCAAGCGAGCGAGAACATCCCCCTCACACAACTGGAGACCCCTGGCCACAAACACGATCTGCCTGCAGGGAACTGTGCCGCGAGGCAGTTCACCAAAATCACACAACAGGAACCAGGACAGAATATCTGAGCGGCGCCACCCAGCGACACCCGGCAGCGCGGGAGGCTGGCATCCCCCCTGGCGTCTGGCTTCCCACTGCACACATCTGCGGGCGAGTGTGCGGCTCAAAAATTGGGCTCTACGCCCACGAAAAGTGGCACCAGCGGCAACGTCGCTGACCCCTCCCCCATCCCCAACCCCATCCCTGGAGCAAGGAGCGTCACGTCATCGAACGATGGACAGCCAAGGGTGTGTGTGTGTGTGTGTGTGTGTGTGTGTGTGTGTGTGTGGTGAGTGGTGGTGGTGTGTGTGTGGAGTGTGGTGTGTGTGTGTGTGTGTGCTGGTGTGTGTGTAAATATACAGGCACAGTAACGACCATGTAATGGATTCCTCTTCAGCCTTGACTCGACAGAAAATACAAAATAAGGATGTGAAGACAATAAATGCAAAATTAGGAGTTCTAATCATTTGTATCTTATGGTCTTCCATTTACCGTAAAACCCGATATGTAATACTGCCTTAGGACTTAAGCCAAATTCTTTGAACACTTTTTGAGAAAATGGACTACAATATAAGAAAGTTGGATAGATCAAGCTCTTTCATGTACTGAGAATATTTATTAAAACCGTATTTTTATTTAATCTGTGGGCTTGTCTGTCTGTTTATGTTGTTTAAAAAAACGATATGGAAGTGGTCCGCTTTGGGACGTCTATGGGTTAAAACTTTAATGGTAATGGTATATTTCAAATAAAGCTTTACAGTGACATGTTCTAATTTTCGTGTTTTATAATCACACTGTAAAAAGCTGGTTATTGATCAGTCTGTAAAGGTTTCAAACCCAAAGACAACGATGTGTTATAAATTCGGGTTTATGATGTATTGAAAAATGTATAAATTCAGTAGAAAAGAGTTCTGAAGTCAAAAGGTGAGAATAAACACGTATGTATGCTGGGAGAAATAAACGATCAGTAAGATCTTACACCAGAGGGGGCGCTAATGGGCAGTCACCGTTTTAATACGAGATGCTCAATAAAAGCCTGGGCCCTCTACATGTGAAGG
The DNA here is from genome assembly GCA_900291075.1 of Melanogrammus aeglefinus. Classification (NCBI taxonomy): domain Eukaryota; kingdom Metazoa; phylum Chordata; class Actinopteri; order Gadiformes; family Gadidae; genus Melanogrammus; species Melanogrammus aeglefinus. The sequence continues at coordinate 7,520 of OLKM01006822.1, forward strand.
CTTAAACCCACACGAAAGAAGCAAAAATCGTAAGAAAACTTACATATCATTCTCTTTTTTTATTTTGAGACAACATGCTGGAAGTCAAAGTAATGTTTTGAAACCCAAATGAAACCCACAAGAATTCGGTCACACGTTGACGCAGCGCGCAACCTCATCGATCGATACCTCGACCTAATGAGCTTACACACCCTTATGACGGGAGTGACAGACATCTAGACATCTCCAGCCATCTCCTTTAATTGCCATTGGTGACTCGACAATGACTGAAAGAGCCTTCTGCCATGCAGAAGCTGTTGTGTGTGTGTGTGTCTCTTCCACCATGTCTGATATTGTTGTGTTTTGTAGGAAACACTGATTCTACCCGACTTCAAAGCAGTGAGCCAGCCAGCCGATCGTTGTTAGGTGGTGTGTGTGTGTGTTGTGTGTGTGTGTGTGGTGTGTGGTGTGTGGTGTGTGTGTGTGTGGTGTGTGTGTTGTGTGTGTTGTGTGTGTGTGTCTGGACGACAGAGCCAAGGGTCATGGACAAGGGGTATGGCAGGTCATTAATCACCGTGGTTTGGCACACAACTGAAATCACAGAACACCCTATCAACAATGTTTATGACACACACACCACAAAACACACACAACATGCACACACACACACACACACACACCACACACAACACACACACACACACACACACACACACACACACACACACACACACACAGGGATGACTAATATGCACATTCCTACACACACAGAGGCATCAACAGAGACGACTTTAACTTCACAAGTGGTGCAATTAACACACAGACAACACACACAAACACACACTCAGGGTAAAAACAAACAAGGCACTCCATCACCATGTCAACATGGCTTACGCAAACATTTCATTCACAGAAAAAACAAACACACCACTGCATGGGCTGGCCGTCTCGATAGGCCCCTTCCTGCAAGACCGAAGTTGACATATCTGCTCCGTTCTCAACCCGCTATGTCTGCGACTGATTCTGATTGGCGAGCTGACAGGTCATCTCCTGGGTCTTCTCACCATCAGAAGCTTTGTTGTGCCACCGTGTGTGTTCTCTCAGCACTCAACAACACACGCTTGGAAATCCAGCCTGTGGCGGTTCTCTAAACAGCCCATCCCCAAGCCAGCCACTCAAACTCCCTATCTGGAGGCGCCGTCAGGTCTGGCTCCGCGCTGGTCCATCAGTGCGGTTTGAGGGTTAAGGTTGAGGAAGCCCCCCTAAATGTGTCTTCTGAATAAATGCATCTGTTCATCTCCTGAAATGGTTGGATGAAAAGAGTGATAAAAAATGTTTTATTGAGGCATTGTTTTTATTGTCATTCTATCACAGAACAGGCCGTGGCGAGGCATGTGTAAACATCACCAAGGTCAAGATCACTGTTTGAGTTTTTAATGTGAAATAATGATGATGTTGGTTATGGAAGAACCCCGAAAATAACAAATCAGGTACACATACATAATATGTCCTGAGAAATACACACAAAAGCAGATAATCAAACAATACCAGGGTTTGATAGCAGATATAATATAGATTCAACACAAATAAACGATATAATAAGACCACACATAATTACAGAACCGCAACTCTCGCCGATCTCCAGAGCCAAGGGTCTCAGCCTGCGTTTGGACCACGCTGGCTGCCAAAGGGTCTCTCTAAACCAGAGAGCCTTTTACATTCAGTGACTTCCTTTCTCTCTTTGATCCTGAAAGACACCAAAAGACAGCGCTTTGGAAAAACAAAGGCATGGCACAAGCTGGTCTCTAGGAGAGAGTAATAGTGTCCTCTCTCACACAGCACGTCGTCAACCATGCAACCAATCATTGAGCTTGCATTGGCGGTACTTTTGATTGGCAGTTAACCAGGAGGACTCGAATGTCTAACAAAGAATAATTAATGATACGTTGTTGTGCTTGAGTTTCTTAGCTCATGCTAAGGCAACAGCCCTCCTTACAATTACTGGTTTGCAAAATAATGTTTTCAGAGAGTTTAATAGACAAAAAACGCAAATCTCTGGGAGGCTTTGTCCATTCTAGAGACAGAAAGTTAGCATGGCAAAGCCTGGAGGTATCATAGGGAGAGAAGAATGATAACAAGTTGGATGAGGAAAAACAACAAAAAAAAAATATATTGACACAAACTTGACGGAAGAGAAATAGAGAGAATAACTGAGTTAAGGATGGAAATAGAGATAAAAAATAAGGAGGACAAAACAAACAACAAATCTTCCAGAAGAATACTAAAGTGCAAAACAAACCTTATGGAATATATAAACCACTTTTAATGGGATACGGACAGAAAGGAGTGTGTGTGTGTGTGTTGTGTTGGTGTGTGTGTGTGTGTGTTGTGTGTGTGTGTGTGTGTGGTGTGTGTGTGTGTGTGTGTGTGTGTGTGTGTGTGTGTGTGTGTGTGTGTGTGTGTGTGTGTGTTCCGCCCATTAATGGGCGGGTGGAAGTTGGGGAGTAGTCTTGTCTCTTATCACTGAGTCGACAATGGACCGGCTGCTATCAGCACACAGACACACACACACACACACACACCAGGGTGCAGATAATAGATTCCTGTCGGTGTCCTTGAAAATGGAAATGCCTGTTGATATATATTTTTTCTATTTCCCTTTGTTTGTTTTAATACTATATTTGTGGGTCTGGAGATTGCTTGAAAATTGCAACTGGAATGTCAAAACAAACTATATTGATGTGTGTGTGTGTGTGTGTGGTGTGTGTGTGTGTGTGTGGTGTGTGTGTGTGGGTTGTTGTGTTGTGTGTGTGGTGGTGTGTGTGTGTGTGTGTGTGTGTGTTGTGTGTGTGTGTGGTGTGTGTCTAAGGCATGGGTTTGGTGCCACAACTGCCGGTCTTTAAATTTGATAAAACACATCATTAAAATAGAAAATTGGGATTATTTGTAAGAAAATCCTTGTCTCAGCTCTAGTACCAGATATTCACAGGAGCATCAGAACAAGCCCTTTGCATTCCTCAGTCATTTGCTATAATACTACATGAGGTGGGGGGAAGCAATGCAATATAAATTGAGATAATTATTACCAATGTCTTTCCTATGTTTGGATTCAACTTGGTGTAAATCTGCCTCGTGTCATAAACATCACGTCATGCAGAAACACATAGGCGTTATTACGACATATAAGCGTCATACGATATATCGGCGCCATACGACATAACGCATTAAATGGATCATATTGCCCAGAGATGTTCATCGTTAATAGGGGCTGAGAGGAGGCGCTGGGAGATGGTGGTCCCATGGCAACACCGCGCAAATAATTGACAGGGCAGGGAGATGAGAGCGGGGGTCAAACTATGGCGCAGGAAGGGTAATTAAGGGACGCAACAAATACCTAACATATATATACCTCCCCCTCTCACTATGTGCTGAGTTCTGGACGGAAAACATTTACTTGCCGAAGTTCAGGGCTCTCACAAATTATCAATCGGGTTATGTATCCTCACAAGACAAGACTGCAAGGATATAATGAATCCCATTTTAAAATGTATAAAGAGCATAACACCCTGCACCATGGACCCAAAAGACCACACTCGGTGGTCCAACAAGTTGGGCAGCTGCGTTTTAACACAGGTAAATCTAAGTACACCTGACATGTTTCCCTTTGTGCTGACAGCAGAGATTAGTAGGCTGGTTTGAGGCAAAAGCACAATGGAGGCAGTCCAACAGATACTCCCGCAGGTGAAATAGGCTTATACACTGCCTCTTGGCCTGGCAGGCAGACTTCTGGACCGTTGGGGTGCCAAGCTCTGGCAACACACGAAAAATGCCCTTGAAAGCTTGTGGGTCTCAAGTCTCTGTGTCTGTGTATTTTCTCTCTGCAAGAGATCTCTTTGTGAAATTTTCTTCATTCTATTTTTATTCAACACTGTTTAAAATTGTTGTATAGGACTCATGATATTAGGGCCTGAAATCAACATATCAATGATTAACAATAGCATTTGACTCAAGTCCAGTGACTTTATTCTTACTTGGAAAGTCAGGGATAATTCTGAAAATGTTATGTTTATTATTGAGTGAAATGCCAACACGGACCGTGTTTCATTATTGTCCATTACGAACCTTGTGTGTCAACTTCCAATATGACACCTAAAACAAAACACAAACACTTTCGCTACTGTATGGTATACGTAATACTTAGGCCCTACACTATACGCGCAGTGACTGGGCTCCAAGTTGTGCTCAATGGTAGACCGAAATGATTGTTTTCCATATTCAATAATGTCTACAGTTCAGCAGACACAACGCTTTGGTTTAAATAGATTAATGACCTCGTGATCACACGTTGAACCTTATTAAATGTTGGAGCAAGTCTTGAAGAGAGGTGCAGTCTGAGGTCAGAGAGCGAACACGCAACAGTCTTGAGAGTCAGAAGAGCGACCGTAACAGTCTGAGGTCAGAGAGGCGACCGTATACAGTCTGAGCGTCAGAGAGCGACTCCGTTAAACAGTCTGAGGTCAGAGAGCGACCCGTACAGTCGGAAGGTCAGAGCAGCGACCGTAACAGTCTGAGGTCAGAGATGCGACCGTAACAACTGTTCTGAGGTCAGAGAAGCGGCCGTAACAGTCTGAGGTCAGAGAGCGACCGTAAACAGTCTGAGGTTCAGAGAGCGACCCGTAACAGTCGGAGGTCAGAGAGCGACCGTAACAGTCTGAGTCAGACAGCGACGTAACAGTCTGAGGTCAAGAGAGCGACCCGTAACAAGTCTGAACGGTCTGAGAGTCAGCAACGTTGGACAGACACATTGGGACCACACCCAGGGACAGCAGCAGAGAGCAAACAGGGAAAGACCGACCAGTGGCTGCAGGGAGATGGTAGTTAGTGTACCTAGAGGCCGTCATGCGGCCAGAAGAGCCCCGCGTTGCAAACGGGTCTCCAGAGCTCTTTGCCCCAATCCACCTACACCCTGAAATTAGTTTTGTTTGTTTGCTTGCATCGGCCATCATTGGTGTTTTATCCGATTAGAAGAGATTTGATATATGAGCAGCCAAAGAGTGTACTAGATAACACACCTAAAGAACTCAAAGAACAAACCAGAAACTGGCTGCTTGTTTAGATCTTAACAAAATCTGTAGCAGGATCAGGAAAAGGAAGGATATTTGATATTTTTATAAACGCAAGAAATTGACTGGACAAGTTCTTTTAAACATCAACTGTGAGAGACGTATATTGAAGGAAATGCCTCTACCGTTATCCTTCAATATCTCAAGGTAGAAATTCCATTGGGCAGTAATTGTTCCTCTTTTGTTTAAGATATGCCAAAAACGTGTAGCTCTTGTACAGGAGGTTGTACTGAAAGCCCTACTTTTTATCGGCGTCGCTCCTCTTTTCTAATTGGCGCCAGCGGTTTTAGTGGAAGAAGACCCCACAAACCGGACTGTGCTTGCAACTGCCGACAGAGCAGCCTATTTTAGCGTGTTGGCGCCACTCTTTAAGGAGAACAGCTTCACCCTTAACCCTTGTGGTTTGTGGATTTGTGGGTGAGTGGGTGGGTGTGTGTGGGGGGGGAGGTCCTGCTGGACAGACATTATATACTGCGTAGGGCTCACCCATCTAAATTTTCTTAATGCGGCCATTCCAGCCAAGAGAAACCAAAGGTGTGACAAGTTGACTAAACCACTCATGATTTCAATAAAAAATGGTTTAACAGCAATTAAGATATGTGTTCAGATGCCTAGTGTGGAGGAAAACATACAGAGTCTGGAAGTGCAATCAGATGAAAAACAAAAGCTTTGAGATTCGTTGTACTTTCGATGAAAGATGAAAA
>OLKM01006823.1:0-13319 GCA_900291075.1 Melanogrammus aeglefinus
CCGGCCACTTGGGATGTTATGCTGCGAGCTGAACCCCATGTCGTAGGGCCGGTGGCCCAGAGTGGCGGAGAGTCGGTCCAGCATGGACTTAACGTCAATGTCGGAGTCGTCCGTAGCTGGGGGCGCGTCGGTGTCCCCCTCCCGTGACAGAGGTGGTCGATCGAGCTCCACTTGTTCTGCCACACCCAGAGAGGCAGTCTGGGGGATGGAGATCCGAGTTAGGCCCTCTGAGGGGGCAAGGTGGACAAATGGGTTGTCTGGACTCCATTCCGTCAACAGGCGGCGCTTTGGCGACCATTGCCCCCAAACTCATGCCGGTATGGTGCCTTGCAGATTGCCAGGGCGTTTAACATTGTGGCCGAGATGCGGGCTCAGGCGGCCGGCTACCAGTGTTTCCTTCTCGGGTGAGAAAGATAGGTGGCGGCCGCCACCCCTCCGGCCCAGATAGATCTCCTTGTAAGAGGCACTCTTGGCTCGTCCCTCCATGGCGATCTGTCCAGTGTTCGTGCGTAGCAGTCGGTTCTAGGGTCGTGCCAGTACGTTAGAGGGGCGTGTGGCAGGGGGTCGTGCGGTGGGTAGAAATCACCCTGCAGTTGGATCCAGGGGGTCCACAGTTGGTATATTTCTTCAAGGGGTTTAAGTCCGTGGGGGGTGGTCACGTTCCGGATCCAATAGACGTCAACGGGTGGGTCCAGAGGCGGGGGCCAATGCACCGCCATCTAAGTAGGGGCTGTGTTCAGTTCTGCCGCGATGGTTAGTCCCATCAGGGGCAACCGAATTGGCAAGTTTGATCTTGATGAGGATGTCTCTTCCAAGGAGGTTTGTGGGACAGTCGGGGGCATACAGAAAAGAGTGGTAGAAAGTCCGTCCGAGGACAGTCAGAGGTAGCGGGTTTTGAAGGGCTGGCTTTCTTTCCCGAAGACCCATTGGTTGGTCAGGGTTCGAGTGGAGAGGGGTGGGGCTTGTTGGTTCAGGTTCCCAACGGTGGATACCGTTGCCCCCAGTTGTCGATATTTGAGGCAAACCGGGTTTGGTTCACCAGTCCTTCCAACATCGGGGGCCCTGTTCCCAGGTCCTTTACCTGGGTCCCTCTCAGGGCGCTCGGGACTTGTCAATATTGACGGGGGTCGTCTCTGTGGTCGTGTTCGGTCCAGGCGGGGTACATCGAGACACCAGGGTTTTGGGGGCCCGTCCAGCCGTTCCATGGGGCGCCATTTTGCCGGGCGTGTTGGGGCGCCTGTTTGTTGATACAATTGGCGTCCGTGTGGGTTGTCTATTAATGGGTACATGTATTCCGGTCCCCTGGTTCGGTCAGACAGATGCTGAGGGCTTGGAGACGGAGGAGGGGATCGGTAGGAGTCAGGATCACCTCCAAGTTGTCCGGGGGGAGTGCTGGAGGCCGATGGTTCTAGGTGTGGTATTCTGAGACCGGCGAATGAGTCAAAGGGGTCCCGGTTTCGTGAGTTGCTCTCCGCTCTGGTCATGTTTGTGTGGTTCCATTTCCAGAGTATCGGGTTGTTGACGTTCCTTCTTTCCCTCCTACTGGAGCGCAGTTCTTCAAGGAGGACCAAGTATTCTTCATGCTCTTCTTCTCGCTGCGTTCCGTGTGGATCGTTTTTCGCTTTGGGTGTGTACTCGAGGTTCCGTAGGGCCTTTCTTTTCCCGCAGCATCCTCTCTGTCTCTGGGTCTTCTATCGCCCCTGGCGGACAGGTCCGCCACGATGAGTTAGGGCGTCGGGTTAGAGGATACAGTACTGGGTTTGCCTCCAATCTGATCCTGACCTGGCTTGCTCCCAGGCTGGATGTCTGGACCCGGACATAAAGGCCTGGTGTTGACCTCGGTCGGGTGGCGAGGTTGAGCGAGACCTGGTCCTCTGGTCCCTTAGGAGTTTCCAGTCGTGGCAGTCGGTGGGTGGCTCCTGTCCCAGGGGTCCGGCTCTTCCCGGAATCATCCGGCATGGGGAGCGGCTTGACTTCGTCGGGTGCGACAGTTTCTCTCTCTGTTCGGTGACGGGGAGCCATACCTCTTCTGGGTCCTGGGTCCGTGTGTTGGGGTGGCTCCAGTGCACCAGGACCGGGGTGTGGGGGGTTGCGTGGTCTATCTTGATGAGGGGGTTCATGAGTTGTCGGGATTCGGGGGACAACGGGGGCCCGGCATCTGAGGGAATGGCCGGTCCGACGGGACCGTGTTGGTACAGCTTGGCTTGCCATGTTTGGGGGTTTGTAGGTTGGGCATACGGGGGTGGTTTGACTTCTCCGTCATCCATGGCCAGGGAGGGATACAGGTTTGGGTGGCCAGGGCGAGGCGTAGCGGGCCTCAGATTATTGTCGTGGCTGAATGGGGTGTCCAGCTTGATTGGGGAAGGGAGGGAGGAGGCCAATGCACATAGTACCAATCCATTCTTCCGGTGTTGACGCTCTTGGACGTCGAGGGTGTCTTGGCGCGCCACTCCTTTCCCGGCATTATTGCGGCGGACCTTTGCCTGGTCATACTGGGTGCGGACGTGCGCTTGTATGGCGGCCAGGCTTGCCATGTCTAGAGGCCCCATCGGTGCCACGCCTTCTTTCTGCCAGCCTTTGATGTATTTGTCGAGTCGTTCCTCCCATTTTTTTTCGCTCACCGTCTTTTAGGGGTCTTCCAGTTTCAACGTTCAGGCTCAACCAGGCCAATGCGGGCTGTGCGCTGTTCGTGCGTCATGGCGCGCCCTTCGTCGAAGTCTGAGGAATAGGCCGACGTTGATGGCAACGTGGTCGTTGGAGGCGTTGAAGTCAGTGGTGTAGTAGTTCGGCAGAGTCTCGGTGGAATTGCGGTCGTATCTCTGTCCAAATGGAGGTTAGGGCGAGGGAATTGTTGCTGGTGTCTTTATCCAGCAGGAGATGCTGTGGGGTGAGGGAATTGTTGTTGTGTCTTTTATCCAGCAGGGAGAGCTATAGGCCGAGGAATTGTTGTTGTGTCTTTATCCAGCAGGGGGATTATAGGGGCGAGGGATTGTTGTTGTGTCTTTATCCAGCAGGGGGAGCTATAGGGCGAGGGAATTGTTGTTGTGTCTTTATCCAGCAGGGGGAGCTGTGGGGCGAGGGAATTGTTGTTGTGTCTTTATCCAGCAGGGGAGCTATAGGGCGAGGGAATTGTTGTTGTGTCTTTATCCAGCAGGGGGAGCTATAGGGCGAGGGAATTGTTGTTGTGTCTTTATCCAGCAGGGGGAGCTATAGGGCGAGGGAATTGTTGTTGTGTCTTTATCCAGCAGGGGGAGCTATAGGGCGAGGGAATTGTTGTTGTGTCTTTATCCAGCAGGGGGAGATGTAGGGCGAGGAATTGTTGTTGTGTGTCTTTTATCCCAGCAGGGAGCTATATAGGGCGAGGAATTGTTGTTGTGTCTTTATCCAGCAGGGGAGCTGTAAGGCGAGGGAAATTGTTGTTGTGTCTTTATCCCAGCAGGGGGAGATGTAGGGCGAGGGAATTGTTGTTGTGTCTTTATCCAGCAGGGGGAGCTATAGGGCGAGGGAATTGTTGTTGGTGTTTTTATCCAGCAGGGGAGCTATAGGCGATGGGAATTGTTGTTGTGTCTTTATCCAGCAGGGGAAGCTATAGGGCGAGGGAATGTTGTGTTGTGTCTTTATCCAGCAGGGGAGCTATAGGGCGAGGGAATTGTTGTTGTGTCTTTATCCAGTAGGGGGAGATGTTAGGCCGAGGAATTGTTGTTGTGTCTTTTATCCAGCAGGGGGAGCTATAGGGCGAGGGGAATGTTGTTGTGTCTTTATCCAGCAGGGGGAGCTGTAGGTGAGTTGTGTCATCCAGCAGGAGCTGTGAGGGATTGTTGTGTGTCTTTATCCAGCAGGGGAGATGTAGGGCGAGGGAATTGTTGTTTGTGTCTTTATCCAGTAGGGGGAGCTATAGGGCGAGGGAATTGTTGTTGTGTCTTTATCCAGCAGGGGGAGCTATAGGGCGAGGGAATTGTTGTTGTGTCTTTATCCAGCAGGGGGAGCTATAGGGCGAGGGAATTGTTGTTTGTGTCCTTTATCCAGCAGGGGGAGCTATAGGGCGAGGGAATTGTTGTTGTGTCTTTATCCAGCAGGGGGAGATGTAGGGCGAGGGAATTGTTGTTGTGTCTTTATCCAGCAGGGGGAGCTATAGGGGAAAGGTGGGGGTGACTTCAGAAGGAGAGGAGTCTATGGAGAGGAGGTATGACGTAGAGTGTGACGGAGCAGGTCCTCTGGGGAAGTCACCGTTTGGGAAGTTAGAACTAGAAGATAGGGGGGGGGGGGGGGAACTATCGTGTGAGAAAGAAAAAAAAAAAATAATAATGATAATAATAATATAGAATAATAATAATAATAATAATAATATATGGTGGACAGGGAATTACACTTAATGTAGGAGGATTACAGCATGTGGTGACTGATTGTTACTCTATCAAATGGGGGGAACAGCAAATATGGCAAACAGTGACAACCACTCTACTGGATGGGGAAACTACTAATATGGTTCTCGGTGACCTATATAATATATCTAAAAGATAAGAGTGGAATGTGGTCACTCTCTATCTTCCTCTCTCTCATACACATACTCACTGGCACACACACTTTCAAACTGACGCACACGCTGCTCCTCTAACTCGCACAAAGGCACACACTAGCACACGTTGAGACATACACATTGAAACACACGTTTCACAATGACGCGCACAGCTTCTCTCTTACACACAACGATACACAAACATTAATATGAGCAGATCATACAGTCAGACGCCCACACTTAATTGGCAGTCAGGAGGCTTGCTCCTCTATCTGCTAAAGTGCACCTCTCACACACGCATACACAGCCTCTCTTCACTCTTCCCCAAGCGCACACACGCATACACGGACACACATGTGCACACCGGCACACACTCACTGACACGCACGCACACACACCGACGCACACACACTCACACACACACACTTCTGCCGTGGAAACACAGCACTTGGGTCGCGAAGTCTCCATCCATTGCTGTCCACGTCAGTCAATGTCTCTGTTCGTACCAATTACCGGTCATTGTCCGTCATGGAAATGGGACGTCTCCCAGTTATTTAGGCGTTTTTAATGCGCTCGCCACAATTAATAAAGTCGTACCAACGGAATTAGAATCCGGGTCTCACAAAATATCGTACCAACGGAATTAGAATCCGGGTCTCACATAGGCCTAATATCGTACCAACGGAATTAGAATCCGGGTCTCTCATAATAATAATAATATCGTAACAACGGAATTAGAAATCCGGGTCTCACCATAATATCGTACCAACGGAAATTAGAATCCGGGTCTCTCCATAATAATAATATCGTACCAACGGAATTAGAATCCGGGTCTCGCATAATAATATCGTACCAACGGAATTAGAATCCGGGTCTCACGTAAATATAACTCGGGACTTGGCTTTAACAGAGAAGCCGTCTTTCCTCCCGAGGCGAACGTACCTCTTAGGCTGCTGGTGGGGCCTTCACAAATTAAAACCTATAGGGCCTCTATCTGTCCTCCGCGGGAAGTCCCGCATCTAACCGGTCCTTACCGTCTCACCTCCTAATGGTTCCTATATAACTATGCAGAGCTTCGGATTTTATCAACAGGTTCTGCATACCTTTTGTTTGTGGAGCTCCGAGGTGAGACTGCAGGGATCGATCAAAGGCTGCGGGGTTCCGGGGGCTCCTTTCTCCGCGTCCTCAGTGGGGGAAGGCCAGCCACTCGGTTCGAATCAGAAGGTTGCGTTGTTTCAAAAAAATCACGTCGGGGTCACCCAATTTGTTGGGTGAAAAAATGTGGTCTGGCCGTTCGGAGGAACTGAGACGGAGAAGGGAAGAGATTATGTGCGGTATAAAAATCCTCGACTTTATTCAGTGAAAAAGTTATACTGGTAACAGGTTATTACTAAATTATGAGCAGCAGTCTAAGAGGTAGGTTCGGTCTAATACCTTAGCGCGCGCTGAGGGACTCGTAGCTTCGCCTTGGAGCAAGGTTCTACTTCAAGTGACCCAATATGAGAAAAGGCGATAGTTTAAACTGAGTTTTTGCGCGTGAATGCGCGTTCTCGACGGGCCTGTTTTGTGTCATAAAGGGGGGTGAAATGCATGCCACTTGAGGCTATGCTGAGTGTGGGTACTTTACCTTGTGTTTACTCTAAAATCTTATGGTGGGCTGACTGTTGTAAAGTAATTTACTTGTTGTGGGAACCTGTGGATCTGGCTTTTCCTTGGGAGAAGAGAGCTGGTTCTTCCTGTGTTCGTAAATCTTTATGGTGGCAATGTTTTTTATGACCTGGGGCCCTGTGGTGCTGGTTAGTTCGAGCCTAGTTAGAGTGTAAGGGGCCTGGTTAGAGTATAAGGCCTATTAGAGTGTAATTAGAATGTAAGGGGCTTAATTTGAATGTAAGGAGTTTAATTAGAATGTAAAGGGGCTTAATTAGAATCTAAGGACCATCATATCCCGTCACTACTGTAAAAGCCCTTTGATCCATAATTTCTGACAAAGGTTAATACTATTGACCCAAGGACCATCCTAACTGTTCACTCAGTCAGTATCAAGCATATTTACTGTATCATTTTTGAGAAATTCAGCCTCAAAGTTCCTTTTTTTGCATTGGAAAACGGAACTATGTGCAATATTTACTCTACTGTAAAATCCCTTTGATCCATAATTTCTGACAAAGGTTAATACACTTGACCCCGAGACCATCCTGACTGTTCACTCAGTCAGTATCAAGCATATTTACTGTATCGTTTTTGAGAAATTCAGCCTCAAAGATCCTTCTTTTGCATTGAAAAAAGGCACTATGTGCAATCATGCCTCATGCTCTATATTTATTCTACTGTAAAATCCATTTTATCAATAATTTCTGACAAAGGTTAATACACTTGACCCCAGGACTATCCTAACTGTTCACTCACTCTGTATCAAGCATATTTACTGTATCCTTTTTGAGAAATTCAGCCTCAAAGATCCTTCTTTTGCATTGAAAAAAGGCACTGTGCAATCATGCCTCATGCTCTATATTTATTCTACTGTAAAAACCCTTTGATCCATAATTTCTGACAAAGGTTAATACACCTGACCCCAGGACTATCCTAACTGTTCACTCACTCTGTATCAAGCATATTTACTGTATCATATTTGAGAAATTCAGCCTCAAATTTCCTTTTTTTGCATTTGAAAACGGCACTATGTGCTATATTTACTCTACTGTAAAATCCCTTTGATCCATAATTTCTGACAAAAGTTGATACACTTGACCTCAGGACCATCCTAACTGTTCACTCACTCTGTATCAAGCATATTTACTGTATCCTTTTTGAGAAATTCAGCCTCAAAGGTCCTTCTTTTGCATTGGAAAACGGCACTATGCAATATTTACTCTACTGTAAAATCCCTTTGATCCATAATTTCTGACAAAGGTTAATACACTTGACCCCAGGACCATCCTAACTGTTCACTCACTCAGTATCAAGCATATTTACTGTATCATTTTTGAGAAATTCAGCCTCAAAGATCCTTCTTTTGCATTGAAAAAAGGCACTATGTGCAATCATGCCTCATGCTCTATATTTATTCTACTGTAAAAGCCCTTTGATCCATAATTTCTGACAAAGGTTAATACTATTGACCCAAGGACCATCCTAACTGTTCACTCAGTCAGTATCAAGCATATTTACTGTATCATTTTTGAGAAATTCAGCTTCAAAGTTCCTTTCTTTGCATTGGAAAACGGCACTATGTGCAATCATGCCTCATGCTCTATATTTATTCTACTGTAAAATCCATTTGATCTATAATTTCTGACAAAGATTAATACACTTGACCCCAGGACTATCCTAACTGTTCACTCACTCTGTATCAAGCATATTTACTGTATCCTTTTTGAGAAATTCAGCCTCAAAGATCCTTCTTTTGCATTGAAAAAAGGCACTATGTGCAATCATGCCTCATGCTCTATATTTATTCTACTGTAAAATCCATTTGATCCATAATTTCTGACAAAGGTTAATACTATTGACCCAAGGACCACCCTGACTGTTCACTCACTCAGTATCAAGCATATTTACTGTATCATTTTTGAGAAATTCAGCTTCAAAGTTCCTTTCTTTGCATTGGAAAACGGCACTATGTGCAATCATGCCTCATGCTCTATATTTATTCTACTGTAAAATCCATTTGATCCATAATTTCTCTGACAAAGGTTAATACACTTGAACCCAGAGACTATCCTAACTGTTCACTCACTCTGTATCAAGCATATTTACAGTATCCTTTTTGAGAAATTCAGCCTCAAAGATCCTTCTTTTGCATTGAAAAAAGGCACTATGTGCAATCATGCCTCATGCTCTATATTTATTCTACTGTAAAAGCCCTTTTGATCCATAATTTCTGACAAAGGTTAATACTATTGACCAAGGACACCAATCCTAACTGTTCACTCAGTCAGTATTCAAGCATATTTACTGTATCATTTTTGAGAAATTCAGCCTCAAAGTTCCTTTTTTTGCATTGGAAAACGGAACTATGCAATATTTACTCTACTGTAAAATCCCTTTGATCCATAATTTCTGACAAAAGTTTATACACTTGACCTCAGGACCATCCTAACTGTTCACTCACTCTGTATCAAGCATATTTACTGTATCATTTTTGAGAAATTCTGCCTCAAAGGTCCTTCTTTTGCATTGAAAAAAGGCACTATGTGCAATCATGCCTCATGCTCTATATTTATTCTACTGTCAAATCCATTTGATCCATAATTTCTGACAAAGGTTAATACACCTGACCCCAGGACTATCCTAACTGTTCACTCACTCAGTATCAAGCATATTTACTGTATCGTTTTTGAGAAATTCTGCCTCAAAGGTCCTTCTTTTGCATTGAAAAAAGGCCTCATGCACTATGTTTACTATTTAGTAAAATGTGGATGTGTGAGCAGGAAGTGAATATAGATTGTACACATAGTCTGAGATCATTGTTGAAATAGTTTATTTATTGTTCACAAATAATACAATACCATTCAGTCTTTTCTACCAGCTGAAGCATTTCCGAGTCCATGCTGATGCATTCGGCATGGAACCATCTGCAACAGGTGTCACACTGAATCTGTAAAAGGGCAAATTAAGCACATGCAAGAATAAACTTTAATATCTAGCCATGATGGACAACAGATAACCATGATCCCCAAAGTAATATTTTGAGTTAATATTTGCTTCTTTGAAAGACTTAATACAGATATTTTTTTCCTATTATTTGTAGATCTTTCTCTAAATATGGTGATGGCTTCACAGTGTGATATTTTGGTTGATGTGGTCTAAATATGATATTTCACTCTGTAGAAATGCATTTCCACCATGTAAAACAGGACATTATAAATGTGAATGACATGAAATTACAAGGTTGACTTAGCCGTTGTTTTTGATTTCTTCATGGAAATCACTGAGTAATTATGTACTGTTCTACAACCTTTTGATGACTATCTTCATTTGATTATTCTCCAGATAAAAATGTTGTCATTGTTGAAATCTCAATCTAATGCACACTTTCTTGTGGGAATTCTTGATAGGAAAACATGCATATCCCTATGGCTGAGGAGTGAACCTCAGGTTGTCCTAGCACAGATCATTGTCTGTTGTCATTTCTCATCCTTTTCTGCTCTTGCTTGCTGTCATCCACTTTAAAACAAGGCATACAAAAGGTGCCTAGAAAACATTTTCAACAACTTACCCAGTTTGTTAAGTCAGCCCCTTTAATTGGTGGTTTGACTGCTGAGCACATGGCACAGCTGGTCTCTGTGTTAAACACTAACAGAAAGTTGAAATATTAGATTTACCACTACTACCACCACTAACAATTGTACTTATATTAAATAAAATAACGATTTACTTGTTTTAGCGTATAGAGAATATGTTTACAATGTGTTTTCTGTAATACCGTGTCACTGTACATTTAAGATAAGTTGTTACACACCTGAGGCTTCCAGGAGCTCGAGAGCCAAGTGTTTACGTTCATTTGACATCACTCTTGGAGCAGTTTCAAATGTCATCACTGCTGTCTGCGGAAAAGCCTCCATGACTGCCTTGGCCATCTAAACAGTTAAAAAAGAAAGTATCTGTTTGCATAAGTTTCCTAGTCAGCAAAATAAAGGAATTGGAATTGCAATAATATAGAAATTGATCCAAATTCTTAATGGATGTAGATCATTTTGATAAAGCTGGTGTTTCAAGAAAATGTTTTATTACTTTGATGACAATAATGCCACAGCTACTCCCGTCCCTCTGAAATGGGTGTTCCATAACACCGCCTTTCCATTTTATGCTGACCCAGTCACTTTTTCCAAAACAGGTCCTCCTCATGTTGAAATACTCACTGTGAGAGGAAATTTTTTAAAGTGGTTAATGCAAGGAATATGTACACATTATTCACCCAAGAAAACAATGCATGTCGTAGTAAAGAAGAAGGGGGTTGTTAGAGAGTTAGACAGAGTTAATATTTCGGGGTCAGAATTGCAAATAATGTAATAGTTGTTCGGCTAATGGTGTTAACAAGTTTGATTGAAAAAACGTATAATTTTGGTAATGATGTCTTTAAGTGGTCACAAGTCTCTTCTAACTTTTGATTAGTAGGTGTTCTAAGCAGGGTGAAAGTAATTTTCTGCCCATAGATGCCTATGTTCAGCCTTAAGCATAAAATCCTGCTTGTTACACCTATTTCTGGTTGTAAAACCTGCCGTCTAAACATTGGTTTATAGGTCCATGGCACTGGTCCGACCTACCCATTGGTCCGACCTCCCATTAGAACGACCTCGCCATTGGTCGACACTCCATTAAGTCTCGAACTCCATAGTTCGAACTCATCCATTGTTCCCGACATCGGACGTAATGAGAGTTCGAAACTAATTGGGACGTCCCATTAGTTCGAACTGCACTAATGCCATCTGTAAATCTAAAACAGACAGCCAGGCGGATATTTGAGAGCTGCCAACTTGAAAATTTAAAAAATGTCCTTTCACTGTACAGTCGTGTGTTTGAAATAAAACGCACGCCACTGACAGGTTGAGCACGCCACCAAGATGCGCATTTCTCCGCCCCTCAGCTGTGTATCTGTAAGTAGCTCGTGTGTGTGTAGCCTGTGTGAATGTGTGCATTAATCCCTCTGTTCAGCATCTCTGTTAAGATGAATAACACAATCTCCACCACAGAGACGCGAGCCGTGCACAGAGGTTGCGACGCTCTGCGCATCTGGCACAATCGGTTAACGGCAACGCGAGAGAAACTGGCTTCGCTCCGCTCCGTCGTCCGTGTGAGGTGTGTGATGTAGCGTTTCCGAGAGCTCCTATTCTACTCTCTTCTTTCCTCTCTCTTCCCTCTGTTTCTGCTTTATTGGCACGACTGTGATGTAACAATTGTTGCCAACAGCATTGGACCAGCAGAGTACTAAAACATCACTCTCAGAGAGAGAGAAGAGACCCCAGAGGAGAGAGAGAGGAGCGCATGCTGACGCAATGACAGCCGCTCTGTAACAAAGTAGGGATGACAGGCTCGAAAAACGGGATCACGCCATGGATTTCGACACTCCTATTCGGTACCGAGCCTTGTGGTCTTGATTTTGTCGGACGTAACGAGGTCCGAACACCATGGAAGGTCAGGACCAGTGGGTAATATCTACCGATAACGGGAAGTCGACCAAATGGAGGCCATCGGACCAATGGGCACAAACGCGACTAATGGAGGTCGGACAATGGGTGTCGACCAATGGCCCAGTTCCCCGTTGAGTTTAACAGCACTTCACTCCCGATAAGCCTGATTTTACAAACATTTGCATCAAAACCTCTAAATATTCATACATTTAAAGAAAACACACACTGACAAACATAAGAACATTATATCAATAAATTGGAAAATTGCTTACAGATACATGCTTGTCAGATAGGCCTATATCTGCTTAATTACGCCCCAATCTTTTTGCTGACATGTCCGAGTTCTGCCTCGCTCGGATAGCAACTGCGTGCGGGATCAATGACAATAAACAGAACTCGTCTGCGGCATTGATGTACTGTAACCAAACGAGAAAATATGAAAATATTACATTTATAAAGTTAAGTAATGCCACCATACAGAGAATTTGAATGGCAGTTGTGAGTGTATTTAAATGTAACACTTACCAGAAAACTTCCAGTGTAACACATTGACAGCTAAAAAATGCACACAATGGCCT
The DNA here is from genome assembly GCA_900291075.1 of Melanogrammus aeglefinus. Taxonomy (NCBI): domain Eukaryota; kingdom Metazoa; phylum Chordata; class Actinopteri; order Gadiformes; family Gadidae; genus Melanogrammus; species Melanogrammus aeglefinus. The sequence continues at coordinate 12,225 of OLKM01006823.1, forward strand.
TACTTTGTCACACGGAGATCGACGTCACATCGTAACAAACCACAAAATTACGTTACCTTAATTTTATGTCATTGCAACTACAAAAAATTAAAATGAAAGTAGAATAACTAAAAGGCTCACATGGAATATATGATTTTACTATTGATAAATCTTAATTCAGCAAACACACACACACACACAACCGAACCCACACCAACACCACACACACACACACAACACACACACAACAACACAACCACACACCACACACACAACTCAACACACACACACACACACCAGAGCTTGAACTCTGTAAACACTTGACATACTGTTATACTTACTATAACGTTTTGTATCCTGACAAAAATATTACCTCTCATACATCCTCTGTCTCCGTACTCCTCCCTAATTACCGAACAGATCACCCCAGCCAACATAATGGCTCAGAACAATACCGAGATGGTCTCCCACCAAGTTCCGTTTACTAGATGTGTTGCTGATACGCCCCTCAGATGCCCCTCAGAGTATTTTTTATAACACGACACAAAAGTCAGATACATTTTATTTAACAATGCCTAGCAACACCATTATACTTATGGATCTACGGTTAATCTTCTCTGTCATATGCTACTAAACACAAGCCAACAAAAAACATTTAAAATCAACATATGTATATCCAATCATTGTGAGCTATGGAAGCTGTCTTTTCAAAAGGACATTTGAGACTCACTATCACACATGTTAAACTGCTTGTAATGTAATAGTCTGCCGCTCATATCGCTGACTGCATCTTTCATCAGTTTTTATGTTTGAAGATAATATTCTGTTCTTTAATGAAAGTCTTTACCTCGCCTACATGCCACTGGTGAGTCTAGCGTATTGAACTCACTGTGGTAATAACTACGTTGTCCTAAATTGAGAGGGCAACAGAAAGACAACTTCTGTGTCCCTTTTGCGCACCCAAGATATCCTGTGACCTGCTAATCATAAAAAAAAGCAATGACTTTAATTTTTGCTGTTGGGAAACCTTCCTTCTATATATTTGTTCCATCCTAAAGTCAAATTTAATAAAATCAATAAAACATAAATAAGAAATATAACATTAAAAATTATGCT
>OLKM01006824.1:0-2500 GCA_900291075.1 Melanogrammus aeglefinus
ATACGAATGTCCAAATAAACGCACGTCACAGGCAGCCTATCACAGGCAATATATATTAATCACCATGCATGTCCGCATTGCTCTGGTGTGGGAGGTCGCTTTCGAGCTGCACTTGCTTTCTCCCTCTGATTTTAATTCAACAATCTTGGTTAAAATGTCCTCATATTGATCAATGACAGAAGACATACTTTACATGAATTATGCTGAGACCAGCCGGTGTCTGAGAATTTCTGCAGGCAATTTTTGTTGCGATTGTTTTCCATAAAGCACTGTAGGCGCTTCGGTGAGGCTGTGATAAAGTTCAATATTTATTGGACCGTGTCTAGACAGTTACGAACATCCCAGACCTTGGTGGAGTGCACAATCGCCAAGTTGAGAGCGTGGTGTCTGCAGTCAAGGTAGACTGATGCTGGCGATGCGTGCCCTGACGCTGCGTGCTTTCACCGCTTTTCGTTACCCACCCTGTCATTGCCGCTGCCGCAACAATACGTGCAGGATCTAGAGCTCTCCTAATCGGGTCAGCAAATAGCCTTATTCAATGCCCTCTGCGTTTGAATGATATGATGAATTGAAACGCTGCATTTTAATGTTTACACAACATTTTCCTAGACTATGAAGAGTACGCACCAATCAACGGAAACCTTATGTGGAATCAGAGAAAGTCTGCATCCTTTGCTGCGCGCAAAGCATGTTGCTGCTGCCACAAAATAAAGTTTCCACGTAACCAACATTCCTTGGGTCTCCTCCTCCTACAGAGCCCCGTTTCACAGCCACCCTGTCCAGTGGACAGTTACAAAGCCTACGAACGTTTTTAGAGCAGTGCACGCGAGGAATAAGAGGAGTTTCGGAAACGCTTGAAAGAAATTTACGAGGTCCGAAGATACGAGCCATGGATCCATCCGTAATCGGGAAGCGGGGCCTGCCCCAGTCCCGGGAGAGGGAGAGCAGAGTCACTCAGCAGGGGCCCGCCTGTGTTGGGTTTAGTTTATTTCCCTCCGTGCTGTGAAGACCGCCATACACCACCGGGCACCTTTTCCTTTCCTCCCACGCGTTCCTGATGGAGGAGATGTGGATCCGGGAATGAGAGGGACTTTGGGTTGGGGGCGGGGGCCGGGGGGACACTTTATCTACACCCAAGCCTGCTCATGGTCAGCGTGAGACTTGTGTTCTGTGAGACGTCACATGGGGCCTGAGGAGATAAAGAAAATACATTGGGCCCTATCTTGCATCCAGCGCAATTAACTTTCTACACTGGCGCATGTGTCGTTGCTAGTTTGCAACTGTCGCAGAGCGTTCTTTTCCCTCCACCGCCACGCGTCGGTAAATTAGGGAATGATCTTGCCCTCCAAGGAGCGGTTCGACGAAGGAGGAGGCGTGTTCTGGCGCAAACGTTCCCTGGTGCTATTTTGCAGTTTCAGAAAACAATTCCGCCACAAACCAGGAAAAAACTGGTTTAAAGTCAGTGGCGCGTTGTTCAGATGCTATTTTAAAGGCGCATGCATAATATTGCTTGTGAACCTCGCGCATGCATAGCCAAACATTCTTGGTAAGTGATTTGGGAAAGAACAGCTGATACAGCGGTAATAAGAATTAGGCTACTTTTAATCAATGCATCTGCAAACACTGTCCAGCAAACACATATTTTCTTGACACAGGCATCGTGTACAAGCCCATAACTTTTAAGATTGATGAGTATTTGATCGTGGGAAAACATTGTTTTACCGCGAGTGAGTTATAAAAAGAATGAATGAAAATGAATGTGGGCGCACGTAAAATAATTAATGAATGCGGGTGCGCGTGTGTATGCGTCCATCTGTTTAAACACACGCAAACTAAGCACGTAACGCATAATACAGTCCATGGCAATGTATATTAACGGGGGGAAACATGCATATTAGGAACACACGATATTTTTTGAGGACTCTTAAAGGGGATGGGAGCTGGCACTCTCATTGGTTTATTGCACCTTACGCCCAAACCATACCTACAGGTAATTAGGCTACTTCACACCAACCCTTTTTAGATTTGCACCGGATGCAAGATTCATTTATTCGCCGGTAAAATAGCAACAGTGCCATAGAACCGCCCATAGAACTGCCATAGAACTGTGTTTATGTGTGTTTATTTATGTTCATATTACAAATATGTGTGTGTGTGTTTGTGTATGAATAAAAAATTGTGTTTTGTACCTGTATGTGTGTGTACGAATTAGGGGTATGCAGTGACACAACTATCAATATATGCACAAGTTAATGTTTGACAATCAATATTATCTGTATTTGTGTGTGTGTGTGTGTGTGTGTGTGTGTGTGTGTGTGTGTGTGTGTGTGTGTGTGTGTGTGTGTGTGTGTGTGTGTGTGTGTGTGTGTGTGTGTGTGTGTGTGTGTGTGTGTGAGCATGTGTGTGTGTATGTGTATATGTATATCTGTGTGAGTGTGTGAGCGTCTGTGAGAGTGTGTGTTATGTGTTTGAGTTTGTGTCCATCCAATGCTTGTTAAGC
>OLKM01006824.1:5000-13317 GCA_900291075.1 Melanogrammus aeglefinus
ACATCTCCCCCTCCGCCACCACCACCACCACCACCACCACCACGATCTCCCCCTCCAACACCACCTCCACCACCACCACCTCCACTGCCGCTCATCGTTTGTGTGTCTGAACGACATTAGCATTAGAGCTGAGCAGAGGCTCTTCAGGCGTACTTAACGAAACCTTCAAGGGTTGTGTTGCCTCTACAAGCAGCCAGCATGTTAAGGGATTTCAGTGTGATGAGATAATAAAATGGCGGAATGAGATTATGAGATTATCTTGAGGCTTTTCACCACTTGGAATACGATGCACAGAACGCAACCCACCAACAAAGGGAGAGGCTGGAAAGCCCCTCGCAGGAACACTCAACCTGCACTTACCTCCACGTGAGGTGGACGAAGAAGAAGGAGCAGACACAATGGACTTTACCCACACAGCGTATAATCACCAGATTGTTAATCCTGAAACCTGAATGAACCCTGGCTTCGGGGATTAGCGTGTCCTTATTGACTTCCCCGTTCACCGCGTCACCCACACTCACGGCGGCGCGGGCAGCCGAGAGGGTGCTGAGCTATCACTTGTCGCCTCTCGCTAAGAGAAGCCCGAGGACAATGGGATAAATCCCCTGGTTCATTGGGGCGGCGGTGTTCCACGAGCCCTGGCACGGTGACATGCCGGGGCCCGCAGGAGAGCGGGGCCGCCGCGCCTCGAGGCAGCACCGCCCCCCCGCCGGGAGATTAATCAACACACACAGTCAGAGGATGTAGCGGCTTTGTTGTCGCCTGTTGCTTGCACACGTGTGTGTGTGTGTGTGTGTGTGTGTGTGTGTGTGTGTGTGTGTGTGTGTGTGTGTGTGTGTGTGTGTGTGTGTGTGTGTGTGTGTGTGTGTGTGTGTGTGTGTGTGTGTGTGTGTGTGTGTTTGTGTGTCTACGTCTGTGTACGTGAATGTGTGTTTCGGTGTGTGTGTGTGTGTGTGTGTGTGTGTGTGTGTGTGTGTGTGTGTGTGTGTGTGTGTGTGTGTGTGTGTGTGTGTGTGTGTGTGTGTGTGTGTTGGTGTGTGTGTCTGTGTACGTTTGTGTATTGTTTTATGTACGTGTGTGTGTGCGTGTGTGTATGTGCTGGGCGTATGCGTGTGTTTGTGCGTGAGTCCTGATGCATCTCTGCCTTTTGAATGAAAGATTTTATTTTTCAGAAACCAAAACAGATCAGTGTTGCACTGTAAACAAGTTGTTTACTAGATATCAAAAGTCATCTGTCGCGGTTAGACATCAATCCGGGTGTGATCATTCTATCAATAACTCTGGTCAGCTGGTGTCCGTTATAAACACAACTTCATCACCATGAAGGCCGAAGCTTGGATGAGAAGGATCCAGATATTCTGGCAAATGTACGCGTGAAATGATTTGCAGAGTGTAATGAAGTGATGAAGAGTGGTGATCCAATAGGGATCAAGGAAAAAGTATTATGGATCAAAGTCCAAGGACGGAAGACCCAAGACTAAGGACTAAGGGTTAAAGACCCAAGACTAAGGACTAAGGGTTAAAGACCCAAGACTAAGGACTAAGGGTTAAAGACCCAGGACTCAAGACTAAGGACTAAGGGTTAAAGACCCAGGACTCAAGACTAAGGACTAAGGGTTAAAGACCCAAGACTAAGGACTAAGGGTTAAAGACCCAGGACTCAAGACTAAGGACTAAGGGTTAAAGACCCAAGACTAAGGACTAAGGGTTAAAGACCCAAGACTAAGGACTAAGGGTTAAAGACCCAAGACTAAGGACTAAGGGTTAAAGACCCAGGACTCAAGACTAAGGACTAAGGGTTAAAGACCCAAGACTAAGGACTAAGGGTTAAAGACCCAAGACTAAGGACTAAGGGTTAAAGACCCAGGACTCAAGACTAAGGACTAAGGGTTAAAGACCCAAGACTAAGGGCTCAGGGTTAAAGACCCAGGACTCAAGACTAAGGACTAAGGGTTAAAGACCCAAGACTAAGGACTAAGGGTTAAAGACCAAGGCGTTTAAAGACCCAGGACTCAAGACTAAGGACTAAGGGTTAAAGACCCAAGACTAAGGACTAAGGGTTAAAGACTCAAGACTAAGGACTAAGGGTTAAAGACCCATGACTAAGGACTAAGGGTTAAAGACCCCGGCCTCACGACTAAGGACTAAGGGTTAAAGACCCGAGACTTAGGGCTATGGGTTAAAGGCCCAAGACTAAGGGCTAAGGGTTTAAGACCCAAGACTAAGGGCTCAGAGTTCAAGACCCAGGACTCAAGACTAAGGACTAATCACGGCCTTACTGCTAGGTTACGGGGGCGAGGTGACACTTCTTGGGAGGCGCATACAGGCCCTTGTGGTGTTGCATCAACCATAGCAACATAGCATAGGGAACCATAGCTAAGCTTTTTGGGGGGGGGGGGGGGGGGTACGGTAGAGCGATGTGCACATGTGAATTTGGGGTGACAAAAGAAGCTGAAAGGTGTGTGTTAAAACCCTTAGTTACATGCGAAGGACTAAGGATCATTACAAAGGATTACAGATTAAAGACTAAGAAGGAATAAAGTCCCAGTACAAAGGACTGCATTTAGCAGACACTTTTATCCAAAGCGACTTACAATAAGCACATTTGTCAGAAGAAAGCGAGACAACAATATATCGCTGTCGGTACAGTCAGAATGAACAAGTGCCAAGCACTTACAATGGCTACGTTAACCTATACCCTGTATACAACAAGATAGCTAGGATAAGATGCTACATGATAATATTTAAGTGCCAGGATGTAAAAACATACACTAGGGATTATACACTAAGGCCTATAAATCCCAGGATGAAGGACTTAGAGACTAATGCTACGGCCACACCAAAAGCGTTACCCGCGTATCACGCGTATAAAATCGGCCATTTTCCCATAGGGAACCATTGGTTTACGCGCGTATGGGACGCGTACACGCGTTACACGCGTTTAAGCAGCATTTTACTCGCTTTAGGCGCGTATGAGGCGCGTATATTGACGCGCGTATATTGACGCGCGTACATATACGCGCGTACGAAGAGTTCAAAAAATTGAACTTTTTACGCGCGTACGCGCCGCAATAGCCAATCAGCGTTGAGCTTGACCCGACGTCACTGGCAGAGAGAGCTTGCACAGAAGCATACGGCCGGCCGACATCTTTCTTTATTCTGGGTGGAAATAGTAACATAGTTACGCCATTAAATGCGTTTATGTAAACATTTCTAGCGAGAAATGTGCATTTTACTTTCATAATGTTCGCTCGGTGAATGTGAAGGATGTTTGGTTTGATAGTTATGACGAAGAGGGAACGCTCCATTCACTTGCATGGACAGCGTCTCTGGTTGCTAAGCAACCTCAACGTCTTGGCGGACTATATCCCTGCTGATCAACACTACGAATGCTGGAAACACAACAGACACACCATGTGTTATTTATATACCATGTATACCATGTATGTTATTTAACCCGATTATTGTTATTATATATCCGAGATTATTTAATCTAACCCGATCCAAGCTCTATCATTCACCGATGGTAGTGACCTTCATGTTTGCGGAGCTTTGGAAAGAGAATGAGCGGGAGAAATTGGGCGGTCTCATCTACGCGCGTTACGCGCGTATCTGACCATTTTTGACACAAAATGGTCAAGCAACATTTTAGCTGCGTTACGCGCGTACATGGTACGCGGGTAACGCTTTTGGTGTGTTCGCGGCATAAAGACTAATGCTACGGCCACACCAAAAGCGTTACCCGCGTATCACGCGTATAAAATCGGCCATTTTCCCATAGGGAACCATTGGTTTACGCGCGTATGGGACGCGTACACGCGTTACACGCGTTTAAGCAGCATTTTACTCGCGTTATGGTGCATCCACACCAAACGCGTTTGGGGCGGGAGGGGCGGTCACTTTGCATACAAAGTCAATGCACAGATGCGAATGGACGCGAATGCTTCTTGCGCGGCGCGAACGATACGTTTGGTGCGGCGCGAAAGACGCGAAATTCGCAAGCGAAATTCGCTTGAGTTGAATATATTCATCTCACGCGAAAACTTCGCGTGACGCTTTGAAGCGAAAGCCAATCAGCGTTGACACTCACTCTGACGTCATGACGTCAACGTCACTCATGAAAACAACAATGGACGACCAACTGATCGTAGCAGTTTGCCGGCACCTGGTACTCTACGACACCAGCCTTTACTGCCCCTCCCCTCACGCGGCGCGAATACTTTCACCGCGCCGCATTACTGGGGCACATTCACCCCCGCGGTGATTTACACGCGATTCGCGCGGAGCAACGCGAATTTTCGCGTTTGGTGTGGACGCTGCATTAGGCGCGTATGAGGCGCGTATATTGACGCGCGTATATTGACGCGCGTACATATACGCGCGTACGAAGAGTTCAAAAAATTGAACTTTTTACGCGCGTACGCGCCGCAATAGCCAATCAGCGTTGAGCTTGACCCGACGTCACTGGCAGAGAGAGCTTGCACAGAAGCATACGGCCGGCCGACATCTTTCTTTATTCTGGGTGGAAATAGTAACATAGTTACGCCATTAAATGCGTTTATGTAAACATTTCTAGCGAGAAATGTGCATTTTTACTTTCACATAATGTTCGCTCGGTGAATGTGAAGGATGTTTGGTTTGATAGTTATGACGAAGAGGGAACGCTCCATTCACTTGCAATGGACAGCGTCTCTGGTTGCTAAGCAACCTCAACGTCTTGGCGGACTATATCCCTGCTGATCAACACTACGAATGCTGGAAACACAACAGACACACCATGTGTTATTATATACCATGTATACCATGTTATTTAACCCGATTATTGTTATTTATATCCGAGATTATTTAATCTAACCCGATCCAAGCTCTATCATTCACCGATGGTAGTGACCTTCATGTTTGCGGAGCTTTGGAAAGAGAATGAGCGGGAGAAATTGGGCGTTACGCGCGTATCTGACCATTTTTGACACAAAATGGTCAAGCAACATTTTAGCTGCGTTACGCGCACACATGGTACGCGAGTAACGCTTTTGGTGTGTTCCCGGCATAAGGAGTTAGGATTCAAGCCCCATGACGAAGGAGTCCACCGCCTGCTCTTCCGCTGTTTCCCGCTGCGGGGCTGGGCTGAGCTCCCTCTTGTGATGCGCCTCACGTTTTTCGGGGTTTTTTTCGAACCGCGCATAAAAGTTTGGGCACTCGGTGCGGAGAAGCGCTCGTAAATGTCAGCTCAGTCTAGCCGGCCAATCAGACGCAGAAGGCGGGATTTAGCACCTATCAAGGTTGTAGGTCAGCATGTCACATTATCGACAACGACCCGTGAATACGTTCCAAAAGTGTCTGCATGTCGGACCAAAACCCTCAAACTGTCTTTGAAACTAAAAGCAGAGATACAAAATAACAATAATGCCGTCATTAGAGCGTTGCCTCTTATCAGATCCAATTCCACCGTTAAAGCCGCTGAGAAGACACGCACATGGCCTCACACTGCAGGGGCCAGGCTGCTCACACACAGCACTCCACCGAGGTGTTTCTGAAGCGGCCCCCATGTGCGGCGGACCCCTGAGTCCCCATGGGACCAGGAACTAACAGACTAGAGGACTGTTGAGACCAGAAGGCAGACCCGCTCTGCCTGTTGCTCCCGGTGACAGGAATAACCAAATGAGCACCCTCAAAGCGGTAGCTTAAGAAACAAACACCTCCCACAGTCACTGTTTGAGCCGGCAATAACAACTTCTGTTTGCACTGTGTGTGTGTATGTGTGTGTGTTAGAGTATGTTTAGCAATTTCCCCAATCTCTTTAAAGACCCCCCATCCCTCAGGACTATTGGAGCCCACCAGTACCATTTGTGGAGACTTAAGAGCTATTGATATTTCCTTCTATTGGTTTTAGAGTGGACTCCTGGTTTAATATGCAGAAGTCCCTGCGTATTGTTCCGTGTGTGACTTTGTTTTGGCCCGAGGTTCAAACCACAGTTGGCACCAGAGAGACGCATGTTTATCCAAGAACCCACGTCTTATCAAATAAAAACAACAAATTCAGCTGTGTTCGCGTCTCAAATCCAAGCCCTAGTAACTCCGCAATTAAATATCCCACCGATAAAATAAACTATTCTATTCTATTGAACATGCTGAAAAAATGAATCGTGAACTGCTGTGTTACCTATTTCTCTAAGGTGCTGACATTGTTCTGAGTGCTAACCCTGCATTTGTGTGTGTCAGTGTCTGTGTGTGTGGACATGTGTGTGCATATGTGTGTTAGTGTGTGTGTGTGTGTGTGTGTGTGTGTGTGTGTGTGTGTGTGTGTGTGTGTGTGTGTGTGTGTGTGTGTGTGTGTGTGTGTGTGTGTGTGTGTGTGTGTGTGTGTGTGTGTGGGTGTATTCTTACGTGTGTGTGTGTGTGTGTATCTGCTTGTATTTGTTTGTGTGTGTATCTGTAGGTGTGTGTGTGTGTGTGTGTGTGTGTGTTGTGTGTGTGTGTGTGTGTGTGTGTGTGTGTGTGTGTGTGTGTGTGTGTGTGTGTGGTGTGTGTTGTGTGTGTGGTGTGTGTGGTGAACAGCTGTTGGAGCTAATGCGGGGGCTTTGGGTTGTGTAAGTGTGTGTGTGTGTGTGTGTATACCTGTGAGTGTGTATACGTGTGAGTGTCTATACGTGTGTGTTGGGTGGTTCTGGTAATTAACCTTGCGGCCAGGCCAGGGGGAAGACTAGACTCAGGAGGGCTCTAATCTGCCTGTCTGTGGACGGTAAATAAGAAGCAGCCCTGGGTGTGTGTGTGTGTGTTGTGTGTGTGTGTGTGTGTGGTGTGTGTGTGTGTGTGTGTGTGTGTGTGTGCTGGTGTGTTGTGTGTGGGCGTGTGTGTGTGTGTGGTGTGTGTGTGTGTGTGTGTGTGTGTGTGTGTGTGTTGTGGATGTGTGTGTGGTGTGTGTGTGATGTGTGTGTGTGTGTGTGTCGTGTGTGTGCGTTGTCTGGCGTGGATCGCTTCATTGTAACACTCTCACAGGGTCTGCTGCCAGTAAGCTGGTCATCATAATACTGGCTGTGGGCGGCGGCTGTCAGAGTTTATTAGCAAGCTATCACACGCTCTGCAGCCAGCAGGTGTGGGCCTGGCAGGGGAAAAAGACCCACAAAAGAGAAAGATAGAAGGTGGAAGAGGTGCGTGTTTGTGTTTGTTCTGTTTGGTGTGGATGAGACTGTGTTTGTTTTTTGTATGTTGGATATGTGTGTGTAATTGTGGTTTATGATGTGTGAATATATATTGGGATGTTGTGCGTGTTGTGTGTGTGTGTGCTTGGGATGTTGTTTTGCTTGATGTGTGTGCGTGCATGGTGGTGTTCATGGGTTTGTGTGTGAGAAGTGTATTCAGTATATGTATTTGTGTTCTTGGTGCTCATGTGACATGTGAAGTTAAGGACGCACGCCCTGGTATACACAGACACAAGCAAACACATGCACATGCAGAAGCACACCAAGGGCACACACACAAAAGGTACAAACAGCGACACACAGACAAACCCACACACACACATACACACACACAAACACACAAACACACATATCCTCAACACACACACACACACACGCACATCTGTTCTGTTTTTACACCATTTTAACGGCCAAAAGTATGTTCATATGTATCTAACAACAATAACAAAAACAAAAATGAATTAGCATTTCACCACATTGCTCTGTTGGCCCCAGTCATGGTGCTTAAATGTTTACCTAATCATTATTAACCTTTATGTCCCTGACTCGAACTTAAGCTAAACAGTGTGCAGCGTATGCAGACAATATCTCATGTTGCTAAGCAAACGCTACAGCCCTAACGGAAGCCTACCTGGCAGGAAAATACGACAGTTGGACGCTTAATGAGAGGCTTTCAAATTGGCCAGCGACATCGCATTCGGCTTGGTTGCTGGATGGTGGTCCGAAATAAACAAGAGAATAACACCCTTGATATCAAAACGGACCACGGACTAATGTATGAATAATGTTGTGGATTGAATTATGATATACTGATTTTAATCAGTAATAGAGCACTATCATATATATATTATATATATATATATATATATAATATATTATATATATATATATATATAATATTATTATATATATATATATATATATATAGTTTAATATTTTCATTGTATAAGCACGGAATAATCATACAAATTTAGTTTATGTTTGAATTATTTTTCACATATTTAATTAGTAGGTACATGCCGGGGCCTACCACAAATATTTAGTTCCAGTATTGGAAAGGAGGCTCTAGGTAAAGATTTAAAGAAGGCTAAAAAAATACGAGTTTTAATTTGATAAAA
>OLKM01006825.1:5000-13315 GCA_900291075.1 Melanogrammus aeglefinus
CCACACACACACACAACACACACACACACACACACACACACACACACACACGCACACAGCTATTATTTTATTGCAATTGGGTCCGATTTGTTGTTACCCTCGATATATTAATAAATAAATGAATATATATATTTTTGTTTTATTTATACATATTATTACTACTTCTTTATTTATATTATTATTTTTACAAAAATAATAATGCACATAAATAAATAAATAAATATACATAGTATAGGTATATGTGTAGTAGTACTGGTACTGACTGGAAGGGCTCGCTGGGGTCCTGGTTCTGCAGCTCCGCGGGGATAGGGATGCGTTTGTAGAACATCTCCCAGTCGAAGGCGCCCCTCATGGCGTCGCCCGCCTGCGTCTCGTAGCCGAAGTTGTCGTGGTCGATCACGTCGATCATCGGACACACGATGGCCTTGCGGTTCTGAGCGATGCGGTCTGCGGGACCACGCACGTACAAGTACACAGAGAGTACATACTACAGCTTAGGCCCAATGCGTACGAGTACACAGAGAGTACATACTACAGCTTAGGCCCAATGCGTACAAGTACACGGAGAATGAACGCTACAGCTTACGGTCCAATGCGTACAAGTACACAGAGAGTACACGCTAAGGGGTCAGAAGTATGCTAAACGTACATTTAGTGTATTTAATGAGCATTTGGTAGTTTTTAGTGTGTCTCTGGTAGTAAGTAGTATATGTAGAGTTTGTATTTAGTGTGTCTGGTATTATAAAGTATAACATAGCAGTGGTAGTATTTGGTGTATATTTAGTGAGTCCTGGTAGTATTTGGTGTATATTTAGTGTGTCCTGGTAGTATTTGGTGTATATTTAATGTGTCCTGGTAGTATTTGGTGTATATTTAGTGTGTACTGGTAGTATTTGGTGTATATTTAGTGTGTCCTGGTAGTATTTGGTGTATATTTCGTGTGTACTGGTAGTATTTGGTGTATATTTTGTGTGTACTGGTAGTATTTGGTGTATATTTAGTGTCCTGGTAGTATTTGGTGTATATTTCGTGTGTACTGCTAGTATTTGGTGTATATTTAGTGTGTTCTGGTAGTATTTGGTGTATATTTCGTGTGTCCTGGTAGTATTTGGTGTATATTTAGTGTGTACTGGTAGTATTTGGTGTATATTTCGTGTGTACTGGTAGTATTTGGTGTATATTTAGTGTGTACTGGTAGTATTTGGTGTATATTTAGTGTGTACTGGTAGTATTTGGTGTATATTTAGTGTGTACTGGTAGTATTCGGTGTGTATTTAGTGTGTACTGGTAGTATTTGGTGTATATTTAGTGTGTACTGGTAGTATTTGGAGTATATTTACCCAGTAAGGGGGGCAGCCAGTTGACGTTGGCCTCACAGTGGGAGTCCAGGAAGGTGATGACCTCACCGGTGGCTGCCGCCGCCCCCAGGAGGCGTGTCCTAATAAGCCCCTCCCTCTTCTTATTCCGCAAAATACGAACCTTCGGGAGACGAGCCATGTAGTCCTCTAACGCTCCCTTCAGGTGCTCTGACAGACAGACAGGCAGAAGGGCAGAATGGCAGACAGACAGACAAGCAGACAGACAGACAGACAGGCAGAAGGGAAGACAGACAGAGACAGACAGGCAGACAGACAGACAGACAGACAGACCGACCGGTTTAATTCAACCATGAACATCTCTATCCGTAGTTTCTGTATGACTACAGGTGTGTTTTAATTGAGGTGTGTTAACTACAGGTGTGTTAAGTACAGGTGTGTCAACTACAGGTGTGTAGATATGCGTATTTGAACCACCTAACCCCCATTTGTGCATTTGTGTGCGTATGTATGGGTGTGTGTGTGGTACCCTTGTTGCTGTAGTCGTCCACCAGGATGTGTGTGTGTGTGCGTGTGCGTGCGTGCGTGTGTGTGTGTGTCTGTGTGTGTCTGTGTGTGTGTGTGTGTCTGTGTGTGTCTGTGTGTGTGTGCGCGCTGTACCCTTGTCGCTGTAGTCGTCCACCAGGATGTGTGTGTGTGTGCGTGTGCGTGTCTGTGTGTGTCTGTGTGTGTCTGTGGTGTGTGTGTGTGTGTGTGTCTGTGTGTGTCTGTGTGTGTGTGTGTGTGTGTGTGTGTGTGTCTGTGTGTGTGTGTGTGTGTGTGTGTGTGTGTGTGTGTGTGTGTGTGTGTGTGTGTGTGCGCGCTGTACCCTTGTCGCTGTAGTCGTCCACCAGGATGACCTCGGCGAGGAGCTGGGGGGGGGACCGGTGCAGGACGCTGTGGACGGTGCGGAGCAGAGAGGACCAGCCCTCATTGTGGAACGGGATGATGATGGAGGTGTTGGGCAGACGGGACGAGTACAGCTTACTCTTACAGCTGGGGGGGGGGGGGGGGGGGGGAGAGAGAGAGAGAGAGAGAGAGAGAGAGAGAGAGAGAGAGAGAGAAGAGAGAGAGAGAGAAGAGAGAGAGAGAGAGAGAGAGAGAGAGAGAGAGAGAGAGAGAGAGAGAGAGAGAGAGAGAGAGAGAGAGAGAGAGAGAGACAGAGACAGACAGAGAGACAGAGCGAGACAGAGAGGGAGAGACAGACAGAGAGAGAGAGAGAGAGACAGACAGAGAGAGAGAGACAGAGACAGAGAGAGAGAGACAGAAGAGACAGAGAGACAGAGAGAGACAGAGACAGAGAGAGAGAGAGAGACAGAGAGACAGAGAGAGAGAGAGAGACAGAGAGACAGAGAGAGAGAGAGAGAGACAGAGAGAGAGAGAGAGAGAGAGAGAGAGACAGAGAGGGAGAGACAGACAGAGTGAGTGAGTGAGTGAGTGAGTGAGTGAGTGAGTGAGTGAGTGAGTGAGTGAGACAGAGACAGAGAGAGGAGAGAGAGAGAGAGAGAAGAGAGAGAGAGAGACAGACAGAGAGAGAGACATGTTGCTAGGCAACCGTGTACACACAAACCCCAACCCCTCAGTAGTTTGGTCTCTCATATCTTTTAGTTAAAATACAAGAAACATTGAGGGAAGGTTTTCTAGTGTTTCTGCTGGGATGTTGATGATTGAGGGATGGTTTTGTTTGAGGTTGCAGTGCGTGTGTGCGTCCACGCGTGTGTGCATCCGTGTGTGTAAGGTGCGTCCGTGTGTGTAAGGTGCGTGTGTGCCGTGCGCGTGTGCGGTCCACGTGCTTGTATGTGCGTGCGTGCGTTACTTGGGGTGTCGGATGTCCGGCAGGGAGCGGTTAAGGGAGATGCGGTCCGAGACGAAGATGTTGAAGCCGTTCTCACGGTAGGCCTGGTCCACCCGGTCACCGTCCGTCAGGGGGAACGCCTTCCCCTGCTCGCCGTTACCTGCCGTACGTCACGGATACACACATTATATACTCCGTTATTATATATCTGTTCATATATCTGTCCTGTACGTTACATAAAGTGCACTCACAACTCATGACATGAGTAGTCCCCATAACATGAGTCCCCATAACATGAGTCCCCATAACATGAGGCACCATAACATGAGTCCCCATGAGCCCAGTGCTGACGCCAGTCTGATACGCAAGAATGGGAATGCTAAACGTAGCCTCAGCATGTGTTTATTCTGCTGTATGTGTGTGTGTGTGTCTGTGTGTATAGGTCTGTGAACCAGAGTGTGTGTGTATACGAAAACGTGTGTGTCTCTACCAGACTCTGTGTGTGTGTTTACCAGAACAAGTGTGTTTGTGTGTGTTTGTGTGTACATGTGTGTATACCAGTATGTGTACCAGTGTGTGTGTGTGTGTGCATGTGTGTAACAGAGCGTGCACGTGTGTGTACGTGTGTGTGTGTGTGTGTGTGTGTGTGTGTGTGTGTGTGTGTGTGTGTGTGTGTGTGTGTGTGTGTGTGTGTGTGTGTGTGTGTGTGTAACAGAGGGTATGTGTGTGTGTGTGTGCGTGTGTGTGTGTTTGTAACAGAGCGTGTGCGTGCGTACCAGAGCGTGCAGCATCCCTTCTGATGGTGGTGTAGTCGTGCACAGCTCTCTCCGCTGCACCCCGTCCTGCGCCACCCACTGGACCCACCCCGCGATTCACTACCTGCAACACACACGCCGGGCTTAGCACATACACACTTAACACACACACCCTTAACACACACACACACACCACGCTTAGCAGAGACTTAACACAGACACACCATGCTTAGCACACACACCACACACACACACAAACACACTTAGCAGAGACTTGACCCACGCACAAAACACGCTCAACACACACACAAATGCACAAACTCACCATGCTTTCCACACGCTTAAAACACACACACACACACACACACACACTCACAAACACACACACCACAATGCTTATTATCGTACATTTAACCCCCCCAGACACACACCATGCTAAACACAAACACACACACACCATGCTAAACACAAACACACACACACAACACTCTTAGAACATGCCAAACACACACACAGTATGTTTCAAATAGGCTTGAATAAAAGCAGAAGGCGGACACACGTTGAAACCACAACATTACTCTCTGAATTGTTGAATATGATAAACACACTTCCTCCGTAACACCTGGGGGCCCAGATCAACGTCGTTCAAAACCGCCACTGGCTGCTGGGAGAGCAGCTTTGAACCCTGCCCTCTCCTCACCCGGCGCTGGGGTTGGAGTTATGACATCATTCAACAGAAATAAACCCTAAACCCACTGGCCTGGGGGGGGGGGGGCGCCAGCGGGTGGATTACAGCCATCATGACCTCATCCTCCTGCCCCCAGATGCTGCTGGGGTAATCTGCTGAAAGCCAGAATTAAGGAGGAGGAGGAGGTCAGCGACACTTAACGTCACTATAGCAACCACACGCCTTTCCCTATGGTAGCCCCACCATCGGCTATGGCAACGTAACCTGTCCCCCGTAGAAACGGCAATTGTCACTATAGCAACTGCAGCAGTCTGACTTTAAGCCACCACACTGTCAACAAAGCAACCCCACTGTTATTTAAGCAACACTATCGCCATGACAACATCACCATCATTATGGCCACAACACTATTACAACAGCCACAGCGTCATCTCACCAAAATGGCAATGACTCCATCCCCATGGCACCAACTACTATATCACGAGACAGTAATGAACCATGTGAGTTTTAACTAGTGTCAACCAGGGTTAACTAGACTATCTCTGTAACCAGACCAACTAGACAGTGATAAACCCTTTGAGTGTTAACTAGTGTTAACTAGTGTTAACTAGACTATCTCTGTAACCAGACCAACTAGACAGTGATAAACCCTGTGAGTGTTAACTAGTGTTAACTAGACTATCTCTGTAACCAGACCAACTAGACATTGATAAACCCTGTGAGTGTTAACTAGTGTTAACTAGACTATCTCTGTAACCAGACCAACTAGACATTGATAAACCCTGTGAGTGTTAACTAGTGTTATTAACCAGTGTTAACTGGGGCTAGGGGGCTCAGCCCAGCAGGAGTGGAGTCTTAAGTCTGTGTGTTTGTGTGCAGAAAGTACAAAAAGTACACACAATCTCAATGGAAAACACACTGGTCCAAAAAACATCAGATTGGTGGACTTTACTTCCACTAAATAATAATAAAACTTTTCAAAAGTTACATAATGACTACCTTCACTGACCTATTAGCCAATACCTATCTCAGGTACTCATATGTTATTATGTGCTTTATCTTTTATCGAGCTCTACCCAGAACTACAACCTCGCCTGTCAACACCTCATTGATAGTGAGACACGATATGTATGTTGCACAATATATGGATACATATGTTGGACATGCATTAATTTTTATAACTTTTGACCTATTCATCCAATTTTCCCAAACAAGATATTATTTGAATCCTTGGGCCAAGCCGAGGTCAACGCACACTATGTTGTCGTTTTGCGCCATGATGGATTTTCCGCCATCTTGGTCTTTATCAAAATGCATCTCCTATCACAATTTATTTCCAATATTCTCAGAACTTGGCACAGATGATCTACAGGCCATGCTTCACAAGAGTTAATGAGATTTTTCAAATTCAAAGCCGTTTGTCCGCGACAGCCAATCAAATTTGCGTGAGCCAATTTCTCAACCGCCCTTTTGCCATATCATAACCAGACTGGTACAAAGACCGTGACATCATAAATGGGACGCTCAAATTTGGTGACCTTTGGACCTCTAGTGTTTTTAACCCTTCTCTCTTCACATGATATATTTACAACTTATTGTCAATGTCTGGTGATACTGTCAGATCAACCATATAGCTCATAAAATTATATTCTCAACACATCTGAAGTTGGCCGCCATGTTTGAAAGTTGTCAACATCAATAGTACATATTCATCAGGCCACTATTCCTGTACAATCTTCATGACAACTTCGCCCGATATGATCTTCAGCCCAAGCTGAAACAAATGCGTCAACAGCTTTTTTCAAAGGTCAAAACCGCGAGTCAAAAACAGCCAATCAAAACTTACGGCAAAGCCGCAAACAGGAAGTAAGCCTACTAGTAGTAGTAAAACTACTACCACTCCAATTTTTAGGCAATGCTTTGCGCTTTTCATTCCAGCTGTTACTTTATTGTTTCCAGCCATTTACATTTTCTTTTTTAAATGGTGTGCATGTTTAAATTGTTGTACTCCAATTAGACTTTTTAAACTCAAATCCCTTACTTGAATTTAAGCATTTAAACGTTATGTTATGTCTTAATGCTATGTGGGCTTTATTAAAACATATTTTCAAACCTCACTTTGTACTAACAGCATTCACCGCATTTTCTACAAGAATGCATTTTCTAGTTATTAATTGTTAATACTAGACATTTCCACATTACATTTAAATTTAATAGTATTCATGATAACATGTGATCTGGGGTCTGGTTTGGAGATTCTCTAATCATAGTTTATGATAACCTTCTGCGATCTGATGAGGTTCGGATTCTTAGTTTTATATTAATTAAGAGTATCCGTAATAAATCTGACCTGGGGTCATGATTCTGAATTTATTATTATAATATTAGTATAATACAATCTGATCTGGATCAGGATCTATTCTTAAGTTCTATTATAAATAGTAACATAATAAAATGCTACCCGTGTATTCTATCTACCGTGGTTGTTTATAAATTATTATATTATTAATAGTACTATATAGTACTACTGTTCCTCTCCGCAAGGGGGATTCGGTATCTTGATGGTCACCGTGCTTGTGTCTGGAATACGGAGCAGGCCGACTGGCAAACGCGCTCGTACGCTCCATGGCTGTGACTATCAAAGGCCTGCCTTGTCTGGAGGATAAGGAGAGGTGGTGGAGGGAGGCATGGGAGGAGGTGGAGCTCAAAACAACCAGCTTTTACTCGAAGTAGCATCTTTCTACCTACCAGGAGGTTCGACTTAACCTCCTCCTTCTCCCACCTCCTCCAACTTTTTCACTCCTCTCTCCCTCAGGTCCTCCTCTCTCCTCTAGTGATCTCTACACTCTTAAGGAATTGGGACAGATTCTCAGAGGATTTAATCCCATTTATTTTCCGGTCGAGGAAACTGAAGGGTTACTCAAAGTTTCACAACAGGTCAAAGGTCAACACAGCACAAGATTATCAAACCAGTACCAAAGACGTGAGGTCAGGGACAGAAAAACAACAGCCCGAACCTGGACATGATCAGCAGAGTATATAGAGTGGTAACAGGAGGATGCTGCAGGAGGAACTCTGCACACCGATGTTCGGCAATATTAAGGGCGACGTTAAAAGAAACATATTTATTATTGTAGCCAACTGAAACCTCCAGCCTGAAGCCCTAACACTGAAATGACTGAACGCCTAAACACTGAATGAACTGAGCCTAACACTGAGTCTGAACCCTAACACTGAATGTGACTGAACCCTAAGCACTGGAAATGACTGGGAAGCCTAACACTGAAGTGGACTGAACCTACACTGAAATGACTGAAGCCTAACACTGAAATGAATGAAGCCTAACACTGAAGTGCTGAACCCTAACACTGGGGAAGTGACCTGGAACCCTAACACTGAATGCTGAAGCCTAACACTGGAAGTGACTGAACCCTAACACTGAATGCTGGGAAGCCTAACACTGAAGTGCTGAACGCTAAAACTGAAAGTGACTGCACCTAACCTGAAATGACTGAACCCTCACACTGAACCCTAATGACCCCTCACACTAAACCCACTGAACCTCAACAGAAGCTTAAACTGACTGACCAAATAGGATAGGTCTTAGCTTGGTCATGTGACCTCATACAGGTGTCATGTGCACATCCTATAGCAGTCATGTGTATTATTGACCTTTCATAATAATTATAATATATATCCCCCAAATATATTATATTAATATC
>OLKM01006826.1:0-13312 GCA_900291075.1 Melanogrammus aeglefinus
AATTCTTGGTCAGGTACAATTTGTATTATTGAACATAAAGTCGTATGGCGGTATACGTGGAATGAGGCATCACTTCCTTCTCAACGCAAGTTGAACCTTGTTTTGATTGCTGGCCAATGCGTTGAATTTTTCTTTAAAAAATCTCAGGACTTGGCTACTTTGAATACTCAGACGTTTTAAAGGACAATCCATACTTTTAATTTGCGAGAACGGAAAAATCGTGGTGTTTTTGCTCATCTAAAACCTCTGTGAACTTATTCTGTCAGGTATCATATTTGTGTTATTAATCAAATCCTAATCGTTGGTGGTAAATAGTGATGAACAGAGGCTGCTTCCCAAGAGTTGACCCTGGTTAGATCCCGCCCAATGAAATGGAAAAGTTCGTTATAAAAAAATGTCGGAGACATGAAGACTCTAGATTCATATACTGAGTACACTTAAATAGAGGACAAGAAACAATCCAAACCCTTTTCTTGTGAGGAGGAACATCGTGGTACTCTGTATGCTCCATCTGAAATCAACTGTGAACCTTATTCGTGTCAGGTATCATTTGTGGTTATTCAACGTAAAGCGTTGGTGGAATAGTGTGTGAGAACTAGCTTGTGCTGTTCCAAGCAAGTTGACCTGTGTTTGAAAGCTGGGCACATGCGCGTTGAACGTCTCTTTACTACACAAATCTCAGGACTTAGGCCTATTGATACTCAAGACGTTTTTAAGTGGTAAGGGACCAATTATCCTAAACTTTATTTGGGAGAAGGAAAATCATCGTGGTAGGTGTGCTTGCACATTCAGTCTGATGCAGGAGCGCTCTGCGCTTGTGGAAAGCTTATCTCTCTGTCAGATAGCAGCATTTGGTTTCACTTCTTCATAAGCGCGTTGGTGTATAGTGGTTGAGAAAATAGCTGCGTTCCCGAAGCAGTCGACCCCGGGTCTCGTCACATCTTTCTCCTCCCGGGTCGATTGCCATGCAGTTACCGAAACTTTTAAACATAGCACTGCAGTCATCCTTGGTCAATTGGGACACTCAGAAGTTGTTAGAGGTAAACGATATATGTGCATTCACCATAAACCGTTTGTTTGTGTAGTGAGGAGACACGAATAGATCGCAGTGTGTCGAGTGATTTGCTCATCTGAAACCATGCGGTGGAGCATAAATATGTCAGGACATGGTATGATAATCAAAGTTTTAGAGCTAAACGCATAATCATTCGAGATAGCTCTCGGAGAGCGAAATTTGTAAGGTATTATATACTGCTGCATGGCTGAGGATACTCTGTCAGGTAATCACTATCTAGAGCTGGGCAAAGCATGATAGTCCTTGGTAATATCGTGTCAGCATCAGCTGCTTGATCAAGATAATTCTGACCGGGTACGATTCAGTGTCAATGCAGGAAACACACCTTAAAAATATGTCGGACAAGAACATGGATTGGACTCTGCGATATGGAGAGTGGAGAAAAGTACATCTCAAACTTTGGTTTGGTTGAGGAAGGAGCATGTGTATGTTCATTCATGCTCATCTGACATCTATGTGACCTATTCTTCTTCAGGTATACTTTTTGACTTCCTTCAACCAAAACGCGTTGGTGGTATAGTGGTGAGCATAGCTGCTTCCCAAGCATTGAGACAACCGGGTTCGATTCCCGGCATGCAATGCAAGTTCTTTAACAAATGTCGGGCATGTAAGTATATGGGTAGTGGTGTATATTAAGAGTGGACCATGAACAAATCCAAAAAATGTTTGTTTGTGAGATGGAAAGTCGAAGGTGTATTATGCTGATCTGATACCATCTCTGGAATTATTTTGTCAAGGTATCATTTGTAATTATTGAACATAAGCGTTGGCGTATAGTGGTGAGCACTAAGCTTCTTCTTCTCAAGCAGTTGACCTTGTGTTTGATTGCTGGCCAATGCGTTGAAATTTCTTTAAAAAATCTCAGGAACTTGGCTATTGATACTCAGAACGTTTTAAAGGACAAATCCATACTTTTTATTTTGCAGAAAGGAAAATCGTGGTGTTTTTGCTCTCACCTCTAAAACCTCTGTGAACTTATTCTGTCAGGTATCATTTGTGTTATTAATCATTATCGTTGTGTGAGGTATAATGTCAATGAAGCACAGAAGCTGCTTCCCAAGCAGTTTAGACCCTGGTTAGATACCTCACCGACCAAATGCATGGAAGTTCGTTAACAAATGTCGGAACATGAAAAGAATTCATACTGGTACAGTTAATAGAGGACAAGAACAATCCAAACTTTCTTTGTGAGGAGGAAACATCGTGGTATCTTATGCTCATACTGAAACCATCTGTGAACTTATTCTGTCAGGTATCATTTGTGTATATTCAACGTAAGCGTTGGTGGTGATAATAGTGGTGAGAATAGCTGCTTCCCAAGCAGTTGACCTGTGTTTTTGAAGCTGGCCAAATGCGTTGAACTTCTTTAAACAATCTCAGGATTTGGCTATTGATACTCAAGACGTTTTAGTGGTAAAGGACAATCCAAACTTTATTTGGGAGAAGGAAAATCGTGGTGTTTTTGCTCATCTGAAACCTCTGTGAACTTATTCTGTCAGATATCATTTGTTTTATTCACATAAGCGTTGGTGGTATAGTGGTGAGAATAGCTGCTTCCCAAGCAGTTGACCCGGGTTCGATTCCCGGCCAATGCAGTGTAATTTTAAACATTCCCAGGACTTGGTCATTGATACTCAGAAGTTTTAGAGGTAAACGATAATCCAAAATGTCTCTGTGAGAAGGAAAATCGTGGTGTATTTGCTCATCTGAAACCTCGGTGAGCATATTCTGTCAGGTATCATTATATAGCATGAGAATATGAGTTGGTGATATCGTGGTCAGCATAGCTGCTTCCCAAGTAGTTGACCGGGGTTCGATTCATGGGCAATGCCATGATACACCTTTTAAAAAATTTTCGGGACATGAAGGATTGATACTGGGATATTTTTGGTGGACAAAGAACATCCAAACTTGGTTTGTGAGGAGCAACATTGTGGTATTTATGCTCATCTGACAATCTATGTGAACTTATTCTGTAAGTTATATTTTGTACCTTACTAACAAAAGCGTTGGTGGTATAGTGGTGAAGCATAGCTGCTTCCCAAGCAGTTGACCCGGGTTCGATTCCCGGCCAATGCATGCAAGTTCTTTAACAAATGTCGGGCATGTAAGTATGGTAGTGGTATATTAGAGTGGACATGAACAATCCAAACTTTGTTTGTGAGATGGAATGTCGAGGTGTTTATGCTTATCAGAAACCTCTGTGAAATTATTTTGTCAGGTATCATTTGTGTTATTCAACGTAAGCGTTGGTGGAATAGTGGTGAGAATAGCTGCTTCCCAAGCAGTTGACCTGTGTTTGATTGCTGGCCAATGCGTTGAACTTCTTTAACAAATCTCAGGATTTGGCTATTGATACTCAAGACGTTTTAAAGGACAATCCATACTTTATTTGCGAGAAGGAAAAGTCGTGGTGTTTTTGCTCATCTAAAACCTCTGTGAACTTAATTCTGTCAGGTAATCATTTTGTGTTATTAATCATTATCGTTGGTGTGGTATAGTGATGAGCAGAGCTGCTTCCCAAGCAGTTGACCCTGGTTAGATTCCCGCCCAATGAATGGAAGTTCGTTAACAAATGTCGGAACATGAAAGATTCATACTGGTACATTAATCGAGGACAAGAACAATCCAAACTTTCTTTGTGAGGAGGAACATCGTGGTACTTATGCTCATCTGAAATCACTGTGAACTTATTCTGTCAGGTATCATTTGTGTTATTTCAACGTAAGCGTTGGTGGAATAGTGGTGAGAATAGCTGCTTCCCAAGCAGTTGACCTGTGTTTGATTGCTGGCCAATGCGTTGAACTTCTTTAACGAATCTCAGGAGTTGGCTATTGATACACAAGACGTTTTAGTGGTCAAGGACAATCCAAACTTTATTTGGGAGAAGGAAAATCGTGGTGTTTTTGCTCATCTGAAACCTCTGTGAAGTTATTCTGTCAGATGTCATTTGTTTTATTCATCATAAGTGTTGGTGGTATAGTGGTGAGAATAGCTGCTTCCCAAGCAGTTGACCCGGGTTCGATTCCCGGCCAATGCAGTGTAATTTTTTAACATTCCCAGGACTTGGTCATTGATACTCAGAAGTTTTAGAGGTAAACGATAATCCAAAATGTCTCTGTGAGAAGGAAAATCGTGGTGTATTCGCTCATCTGAAACCTCAGTGAGCATATTCTTTCAGGTAGGGTATCATTATATAGCATGAGAATATGAGTTGGTGATATCGTGGTCAGCATAGCTGCTTCCCAAGTAGTTGACCGGGTTTCGATTCATGGGCAATGCATGGTACACCTTTAAAAAATGTCGGGACATGAAGGATTGATACTGGGATATTTTGGTGGACAAGAACATCCAAACTTGGTTTGTGAGGAGGAGCATTGTGGTAATTTATGCTCATCTGAAATCTATGTGAACCTATTCTTTCAGGTATATTTTGACGTTCTCAAACAAGTGTTGGTGGTATAGTGGTGAGCATAGCTGCTTCCCAAGCAGACGACCCGGGTTTGATTACCGGCCAATGCATGCAAGTTCTTTAACAAATGTCGGGCATGTAAGTATGGTAGTGGTATATTAGAGTGGACATGAACAATCCAAAATTTGTTTGTGAGATGGAAAGTCGAGGTGTTTATGCTGATCTGATACCTCTCTGGAATTATTTTGTCAGGTATCATTTGTATTATTGAACATAAGCGTTGGCGGTATAGTGGTGAGCATAGCTTCTTCTCAAGCAGTTGACCTGTGTTTGATTGCTGGCCAATGCGTTGAATTTCTTTAACAAATCTCAGGACTTGGCTATTGATACTCAGACGTTTTAAAGGACAATCCATTTATTTGCGAGAAGGAAAATCGTGGTGTTTTTGCTCATCTAAAACCTCTGTGAACTTATTCTGTCAGGTATCATTTGTGTTATTAATCATTATCGTTGGTGGTATAGTGATGAGCAGAGCTGCTTCCCAAGCAGTTGACCCTGGTTAGATTCCCGCCCAATGAATGGAAGTTCGTTAACAAATGTCGGAACATGAATGATTCGATACTCGGTACATTAATTTAGAGGACAAGAAACAATCCAAAACTTTCTTTGTGAGGAGGAAACATCGTGGTACTTATGCTCATCTGAAATCACTGTGAGCATTATTCTGTCAGGTATCATTTTGTGTTATTTCAAACGTAAGCGTTGGTGGATATAGTGGTGAGACAATAGCTGCTTCCCAAGCAGTTGACCTGTGTTTCGATGCTGGCAAATGCTGATTGAACTTCTTTAACAAAATCTCAGGACATGATGGCTATTGATACTCATGACGTTTTAGGTGGTAAAGGACAATCCAAACTTTATTTGGGAGAAGGAAAATCTGTGGTGATTTTGCTCATTCTGCAACCTCTTGTGAACTTATTCTGTCAGATAATCATTTGACTTTCTCAACACAAAGCGTTGGTGGTATAGTGGTGAGAATAGCTGCTATTCACATAAGCGTTGGTGGTATAGTGGTGAGAATAGCTGCTTCCCAAGCAGTTGTAATTTTTAAACATTCCCAGGACTTGGTCATTGATACTCAGAAGTTTTAGAGGTAAACGATAATCCAAAATGTCTCTGTGAGAAGGAAAATCGTGGTGTATTTGCTCATCTGAAACCTCGGTGGGCATATTCTGTCAGGTATCATTATATAGCATGAGAAAATGAGTTGGTGATATAGTGGTGAGCATAGCTGCTTCCCAAGTAGTTGACCGGGGTTCGATTCATGGCCAATGCATGATAGACCTTTAACAAATTCTAAGGATTTGGCTATTGATACTCAAGACGTTTTAGTGGTAAAGGACAATCCAAACTTTATTTGGGAGAAGGAAAATCGTGGTGTTTTTGCTCATCTGCAACCTCTGTGAACTTATTCTGTCAGATATCATTTGTTTTATTCACATAAGCGTTGGTGGTATAGTGGTGAGAATAGCTGCTTCCCAAGCAGTTGACCCGGGTTCGATTCCCGGCCAATGCAGTGTAATTTTAAACATTCCCAGGACTTGGTCATTGATACTCAGAAGTTTTAGAGGTAAACGATAATCCAAAATGTCTCTGTGAGAAGGAAAATCGTGGTGTATTTGCTCATCTGAAACCTTGGTGAGCATATTCTGTCAGGTATCATTATATAGCATGAGATAATGAGTTGGTGATATCGTGGTCAGCATAGCTGCTTCCCAAGTAGTTGACCGGGGTTCGATTCATGGGCAATGCATGATACACCTTTAAAAAATTTCGGGACATGAAGGATTGATACTGGGATATTTTGGTGGAAAAGAACATCCAAACTTGGTTTGTGAGGAGGAGCATTGTGGTATTTATGCTCATCATCTGACATCTATGTGAAACCTATTCTTTCAGGTATATTTTGACTTTCTCAACCAAAGCGTTGGTGGTATAGTGGTGAGCATAGCTGCTTCCCAAGCAGTTGACCCGGGTTCGATTCCCGGCCAATGCATGCAAGTTCTTTAACAAATGTCGGGCATGTAAGTATGGTAGTGGTATATTAGAGTGGACATGAACAACCAAAAATTTGTTTGTGAGATGGAAAGTCGAGGTGTTTAATGCTGATCTGATACCTCTCTGGAATTATTTTGTCAGGTATCATTTGTATTATTGAACATTAAGCGTTGGCGGTATAAGTGGTGAGCATAGCTTCTTCTCAAGCAGTTGACCTGTGTTTGATTGCTGGCCAATGCGTTGAATTTCTTTAACAAATCTCAGGACTTGGCTATTGATACTCAGACGTTTTTAAAGGACAATCCATACTTATTTGCGAGAAGGAAAATCGTGGTGTTTTTGCGCTCATCTAAAACCTCTGTGAACTTATTCTGTCAGGTATCATTTGTGTTATTAATCATTATCGTTGGTGGTATAGTGATGAGCAGAGCTGCTTCCCAAGCAGTTGACCCTGGTTAGATTCCCGCCCAATGAATGGAAGTTCGTTAACAAATGTCGGAACATGAAAGATTCATACTGGTACATTAATCGAGGACAAGAACAATCCAAACTTTCTTTGTGAGGAGGAACATCGTGGTACTTATGCTCATCTGAAATCACTGTGAACTTATTCTGTCAGGTATCATTTGTGTTATTCAACGTAAGCGTTGGTGGAATAGTGGTGAGAATAGCTGCTTCCCAAGCAGTTGACCTGTGTTTGAAGCTGGCCAATGCGTTGAACTCTTCTTTAACAAATCTCAGGATTTGGCTATTGATACTCAAGACGTTTTAGTGGTAAAAGGACAATCCAAACTTTATTTGGGAGAAGGAAAATCGGTGGTGTTTTGTTGCTCATCTGACAAACCTCTGTTAACTTATTCTGTCAGATATCATTTGTTTCAATTCACATAAGCGTTGGTGGTATAGTTGGTGAGAATAGCTGCTTCCCAAGCAGTTGACACCGCCGGGTTCGATTCCCGGCACAATGCAGTGTATATTTTAAACATTCCCAGGACTTGGTCATTTGATACTCAGAAGTTTTAGGAGGTAAACGATAATCCAAAATGTCTCCTGTGAGAAGGAAAATCGTGGTGTAATTTGCTCATCTGAAACCTTGGTGAGCATATTCTGTTCAGGTATCATTATATAGCATGAGAATAATGAGTTGGTGATATCGTGGTCAGCATAGCTGCTTCCCAAGTTAGTTGAGACCGGGGTTCGATTCATGGGCAATGCATGATACACCCTTTAAAAAAATTTCGGGGACATGAAGGATTGATACTGGGATAATTTTGGTGGAAAAGAACATCCAAACTTGGGTTTGTGAGGAGGAGCATTGTGGTATTTATGCTCATCTGACATCTATGTGAACCTATTCTTTCAGGTATATTTTGACCTTCACAACCAAAGCGTGGTGGTATAGTGGTGAGCATAGCTGCTTCCCAAGCAGTTGACCGGGGTTCGATTCCCGGCCAATGCATGCAAGTTCTTTAACAAATGTCGGGCATGTAAGTATGGTAGTGGTATATTAGAGTGGACATGAACAATCCAAAATTTGTTTGTGAGATGGAAAGTCGAGGTGTTTATGCTGATCTGATACCTCTCTGGAATTATTTTGTCAGGTATCATTTGTATTATTGAACATAAGCGTTGGCGGTATAGTGGTGAGCATAGCTTCTTCTCAAGCAGTTGACCTGTGTTTGATTGCTGGCCAATGCGTTGAATTTCTTTAACAAATCTCAGGACTTGGCTATTGATACTCAGACGTTTTAAAGGACAATCCATACTTTATTTGCGAGAAGGAAAATCGTGGTGTTTTTGCTCATCTAAAACCTCTGTGAACTTATTCTGTCAGGTATCATTTGTGTTATTAATCATTACCGTTGGTGGTATAGTGATGAGCAGAGCTGCTTCCCAAGCAGTTGACCCTGGTTAGATTCCCGCCCAATGAATGGAAGTTCGTTAACAAATGTCGGAACATGAAAGATTCATACTGGTACATTAATAGAGGACAAGAACAATCCAAACTTTCTTTGTGAGGAGGAACATCGTGGTACTTATGCTCATCTGAAATCACTGTGAACTTATTCTGTCATGTATCATTTGTGTTATTCAACGTAAGCGTTGGTGGAATAGTGGTGAGAATAGCTGCTTCCCAAGCAGTTGACCTGTGTTTGAAGCTGGCCAATGCGTTGAACTTCTTTAACAAATCTCAGGATTTGGCTATTGATACTCAAGACGTTTTAGTGGTAAAGGACAATCCAAACTTTATTTGGGAGAAGGAAAATCGTGGTGTTTTTGCTCATCTGCAACCTCTGTGAACTTATTCTGTCAGATATCATTTGATTTATTCACATAAGCGTTGGTGGTATAGTGGTGAGAATAGCTGCTTCCCAAGCAGTTGACCCGGGTTCGATTCCCGGCCAATGCAGTGAAATTTTAATACATCCAGGACTTGGTCATTGAATACTCAGAAGTTTTAGAGGTAAAACGATATAATCCAACAATGTCTCTGTGAAGAAGGAAAATCCGTGTGTATTTGCTCATCTTGAAACCTTCGGTTGAGCATATTCCTGTCAGGTATCATTATATAGCATGGAGAAAATGAGTTTGGTGATATCGTGGTCAGCATAGCTGCTTCCCAAGTAGTTGACCGGGGTTTCGATCATGGGCAATGCATGATTACACTTTAAAAACATTGGGACATGAAGGATCGATACTCTGGGATATTTTGGTGAACAAAAATCCAAACTTGGTTTGTGTGAGGAGCAACATGTGGTATTTATGCTCATCTGACATCTATGTGAACCTATTCCTTCAGGTATATTTTGACCTCTCAAACCCAAAGCGTGGTTGGTAGTAGTGGAAGCATAGCTGCTTCCCAAGCAGTTTGACCCGGGTTCGATTCCCGGCCAATGCATGCAAGTTCTTTAACAAATGTCGGGCAGTAAGTATCGGTAGTGGTATATTAGAGTGGACATGAAACAAATCCAAATTTGTTTTGTGAGATGGAAAGTCGACGTGTTTATGCTGATCTGATACCTCTCTGGAATTATTTTTGTCAGGTATCATTTGTATTAATTGAACATAA
Organism: Melanogrammus aeglefinus; assembly: GCA_900291075.1. NCBI lineage: Eukaryota > Metazoa > Chordata > Actinopteri > Gadiformes > Gadidae > Melanogrammus > Melanogrammus aeglefinus. Next base: position 9,616 of record OLKM01006826.1, read on the forward strand.
AGCGTTGGCGGTTATAGTGGTGAGCATAGGCTTCTTCTGCAAGCAGTTGACCGTGTTTGATGGCTGGCCAATGCGTTGAATTCTTAAAAAATCTCAGGACTTGGCTATTGATACTCAGACGTTTTAAAGGACAATCCATTTATTGCCGAGAAAGGAAAATCGTGGTGGGTTTTTGCTCATCTAAAACCTCTGTGAACTTATTCTGTCAGGTATCATTTGGTGTAATTAAATCATTAATCGTTGATAGGTGCATGAGCAGAGCTGCCTCAAAGCAGTTTGACCCTGGTAGATGTCCCGCCCAATGAATGGAAGTTCGTTAACAAATGTCGGAACATGAAAGCATGTGCGAGACCGTGATAGAAATAGTAGAGGACATAGAACAATCCAAACTTTCGTTGTGAGGAGGAAACATCGGGTACTTATGGCTCATCTAAAGCACTGTGAAATTATTCTGCGAGTGAGTGAGTGTGTGTGATGCAAAGCAAAGCGTTGGTGGAATAAGTGTGAGAACAGCTGGCTTCCCAAGCAGTTGACCTGGTTGTGAAAGCTGGCCAATGCGTGTGAACTTCTCTCAACAAAAATCTCGGATTTGGCGTGAGTGTTACTTCAAGACCGTTATTAGTGGTAAAGGACAAGTTCCAAACTTTATTTGGGAGAAGGTAACTCGTTGGTGTTTTGCTTCATCTTGCCAACCTCTTGAACTTATTCTGTCAATACATTTGATTATTCACATAAGCGGTTGGTGTAATATGTGAGAATAGCTGCGGTCCCAAGCAGTTGACCCGGGTTCGATTCCGGCCCAATGCAGTGTAATTTTAAACATTCCCAGGACCTTGGTTCATTGATACTTCAGAAGTATTTAGAGGTAAACGATAATCAATAATGTCTCTGTGAGAAGGAATCTTGGTGTTATTTGCTCAATCTGAAACCTCTGTGAGCACTATTCGTCAAGTGATGCGATTATAGAGCATGAAGAATATGAGTTGAGGTATCGTGGTCAGCATAGCTGCGTGTGCGCGCAAATAGGTGTGGAGCGCGGGGTTCGATGCGGCGGCAGGGGCAATGCATGATACACCGTTGAGAGAGAGAGTGTGTGCGGACATGAGAGGAGTCAATCTGGGACTATTTTGTGACAAGGAGTAACATGCCAACTTGGGTGTGAGGAGCAACATTGTGGTAGTTATGCTCATCTGACATCTATGTGAACGCTATTCTTTCAGGTATTATTTTACCTGTCACAAACCAGAAGCTGTGCGTATAGTGGAGAGCATAGCTTGCTTCCCAAGCAGTTGACCGGCGGTTCGATTCCGGCAATGCATGCAATGTCTTTAACAAAGTTCGGCAAAATGTAAGTATTGTAGTGGTAATTTAGATACATGAACAACCAAAATTTGTTTGTGAGATGAAAGTCGAAGGTGTTTATGCTTGATCTAAGCTCGCTTGAAGATTATTTTGTCAGGTTCATTTGTCATTATTGAACTTAAAAGCGTTGGCGTGTATATGGTGAGCATAGCTTCTTCTCAAGCAGTTGAGCTGTGGGGTTTGGAGTGCGTGCCGGGAGATGCGTTGACATTTCTGTGAGAGCGAATGCCAGGACTTGGGCTATTGTACTCAGACAGTTTTAAGGACAATCCATCTTATTTGCGAGAAGAACAATCTTGGTGGGTGTTGTGGCGTCAGTGCGTAGAAACCTCTTGAACTTTTTGTCAGGTATCATTTGTGTTATTAATCATTATCTGGGGTATGTGATTAGCAGGAGCGTGCCGCGAGAGAGTGACGCGCGTGGCTTAGATTCCCGCCCATGAAGGAGTTCGTTAACAAAGCGAGAGCGAGTGAAAAGATCATACTGGGGTACAATAATAGCAGGACAAGAACAATCGCAATACTTTCTTTTTGAGGAGAAGCGATGCGTGGGGGCTAGGTGCATGCTCATCTGAAAACGACGTTGTGATGGTGCGTGAGTAGTAGCATTGTGTTTATTCAACGTAAGCGTGCGGCTGGGAACTTGTGGTGAGAATAGTGCTTCCCAAGCATTGACCGTGTTGAAGGCTGGCCAATGCGTAACTTCTTTAACAAATCTCAGATTTGTCATGATACTCAAGGACGTTTTAGTTGGTAAGGACAATCCAAACTTTATTTGAGAAGGAAAATCGTGGGGTGTTGTTGGTCGGATCGGTGCGAGACGGGCTCTGTGAACTGTTTCCTGTCATGAATCATTTGTTTTATTCACATGTGAGAGCGTTGCGTTGGTATAGTGGTGAGAATAGCTGCTTCCCAAGCAGTTGTATTTAAACATTCCAGACTTGGTCATTGATTACTCAGATTTAGTAGGTAACACGATAATCCAAATGTCCTCTGTTGAGAAGGAATAATCCGTGGCGGTATTTGCTCATCTGAAACCTCCAGGTTGGCAGTATTCTGGTCAGGTATCATTATATAGCATGAGAAAATGAAGATGTTGGTTGAATATAGTGGTGAGCATAACTGGACTTCCCAAGTTGCTTGACCGGGTTCGATTCATGCGGCAATGGCATTGGGAAGACATTTGACGAAAATGTCGGACATGAAGGCATTGATACTTGGAGTATTTGCGTGACAAGCATCAACATCACAACTTGTGTTTTGAGGAGAGCAACATTGTCGGGTATTTATGCTCATTCTGAAATCATTTAACATATTCTGTCAGTTATATTTGACGTACTATAGAAAGCGATTCGTGTAGTATAGTGGGGCCTTCCAAGCAGTTGACCGGGTTCGATTCCGGCCATGCAGTTGCTATTTTTTTAACAGACTCCCCAGACTCTTGTCATTGATACTCAATGTTAGAGGTTAAACGATAATCTCAAAAGTCTCTGTGAGAAGAAATCGTGGTGTATTTGCTCATCTGAAACCTTGCGTGAGATATTCTGTCAGTAATCAATTATATAGCATAGATAATGCAGTTGGTGATATCGTGTCTCCAGCATAGCTGCTTCCTTGACCGGAGGTTCGCTTCATGGGCAATGCATGATACACCTTTAAAAAAATTTCGGGACATTGAAGGATTGATGACTGGGATATTTTGGAAAAGAACATCCAAACTTGGTTGTGAGGAGGAAGCATTGTGTATTTTGCTATCTACATCTATGTAACCATATTCTTTAAGGTATATTTGACTTTCTCAAGCAAAGCGTTGGTGGTATAGTGGTGAGCATAGCTGCTTCCCAAGCAGGTTGACCCGGGTTCGATTCCCGGCAAATGCATTGCAAGTTCTCTTTAACAATGATGTCGGGATGTAAGCTCTATCGTTAGTTGGTATATTAGGACATGAACAATCCCAAAATTGTTGTGAGATGGAACAGTTCGAGTGTTTATGCTGATCTGATAACCTCTCTGGAATTATTTTGTCAGGTCATCCATTTGTATTATCTTAACATAAGCCGTTGGCCGGTATTAGTGTCTAGCCATAGCTTCTTCTCAAGCAGTTGACCTGGTTTGATGCTGGTCCAGGCGTTGAATTTCTTTAACAAATCTCAGGACTTGGTATTGATACTCAGACGTGTTTTAAAGGACAAGCCATACTTTTTATTTGCGCGAGTAAGGAAAAATCGTTGTGTTTTTACTCATCTAAAACCTCTGTGAACTTATATCTGTCAGGTATCATTTGAGTTATTATCATTATAGTTGGTTAGTATAGTGGATGAGCCAGAGCTGCTTC
>OLKM01006827.1:0-13305 GCA_900291075.1 Melanogrammus aeglefinus
TACTTAAGTAACATTTCCATGTATCTGTACTTTACTCAAGTACATTTATTTGGTAAGACTTTATACTTTTACTTCACTACATTTAAAGCGAAAATTATTACTTTTCACTTCTTTACATTTACAGAAACACTCGTTCCTTACTCGTTCCTTTTTTATTTTTAATAAAATACCAAAAGGTCAAAGTGTATCGCGACTATAACCAATCAGCGGCAGCGCCCAGCGCGCGATTATCTGCTGAAGTTAACAACAGGTGTCGTCCTGATTGTAGAATTGCAAAGTCACGCTGGAGCTGGAAGCACAAGGTGGTGTGGTCATTGAGAGAGATCATTAATATTATTTGTCAGGGAAATGGCTGAGGAGCTGACTGCAGCATCATTGGAAGAAACCGAAGTTGGTGCCCAACACCCCTGGCCTTATTTGGCCGAATTGTTTGAATTCCTCGAGAAGAAAAAAGAGTCCTATCACTTCAAGTGTCGCCTCTGCATTAAAAACACTACGCTGTCGGCATTCTGGAACTCGCCATCGAATTTAAAAAAGCACATCGAGGTAAGTTCGCCATTACATGACTACTACTAACAGAGTGGTTATAAATATGCCCCGGTTGATTATATTACATTGAAATACATTACATTCACAGGTGCTTTTATCCAAAGCAATATGCTAGCACCCAAATTATCTGTGGAGATGCTAAGTTGCTATGCTATGCTATGTGCCAGTTAATACAGCCTCCCTCACCAACAATAACACCGGGGACACAGTCGAATTCATGGCCAAGCGAAGTGAACTTCGCAATTCATTCCTATGAGGGAGAAGGCAAGCACATATGAGCGAAGCGACATTATTCGGCCAAGTTTAATATTAGTTAAAAAAAATTTAATATTATGAGTTCAGTTTGTTGGTTGGGCTGCTAGTTCTCGAAAAAAAAAAAAGGCGCGAAGGCATTGAAGCAACAAGATAATTGTGTATACTCGGAGCAGGATCAATGTCAGTTTAATTTATATGTTGAGGACCGGTGATGGCGATACTGTGTGTAAATTCAGTCTCATTTTGGTAGGGGCCTCTGCATTTTAATGAACACCAACTAACAATGAGTTTACTTTTTGTGGGACGCCCAATGTTAATTTATTAATGATGGCATTATGTGAATGGCGTGTGGTTCTTATCATTCTTTTTTTTTTTCCCCTCAGAGAAAACATGCAAGTCAATTACCAAAATACCTGTCCATGACCGCCCCACGGAAGAGAAAAGCCAAAACAGAAGATGTAGCTTCATCATCTAGGCCCACAAAGCAACTGAAATTAGATGAAACAGCAGCTAATCGAAAAAGTGTGGACCAAGCTGTGGTGAATTTCGTGGTACAGAGTCTCCAGCCCTTCAGCGTGGTGGACCAGCCTTCCTTTCAGGACCTTCTGAAAGACCTTCAGCCCAATGCCCCTCTAATGTCAAGAACAACATTGCGAAGGAGGATTGATGACGCCGCACTTGACATGAAGAGGAACATTATAGAAGCAATGTCCACAGTCAGTGTCATTGCCACAACAACAGACTGTTGGAGCACAAGGCAAAGGAGTTTTTTAGGAGTGACTGCCCACTGGCTGGACCCCAGTACCCTGGAGAGATGCTCCGTAGCACTAGCATGCAGGCAAATCAAAGGTCCACACACTTTTGATGTCCTGGGAAGTGCATTGCATGAGATCCACTCTGAATTTGGCATACAAAACAAAATCGTCAGAACAACAACCGATAATGGTTCAAATTTTTTGAAAGCATTCCGAATGTATGGAGAGCAAGATGAGAACAACAATGCCAATGCCAATGATGTTTCAGATGAGTCTGAAGATAATGGGGAGGAGATGGGTGATGAAGGTCAACATTTGGAAGGAGAAGTGGATTTTGTGGACGCCACAGCCATCTTAAATGAAGATGACGGCCTGCAATTTCATCTCCCAAAACATCACAGATGCGCCTGCCACCTGCTAAATCTGGTCTCCACAGTAGATGCTGAAAAGGCAACCTCAAATGATGCGTACAAACGGCTGTCAAGATCAACATTTTCAAAATGTTATGCGCTGTGGAATAAGTGTGGACGAGCTACAACTGCTGCAGAGATGGTGGCAGACGTGTGCAAAATACAGCTAATCCGTCCGAATGCCACAAGGTGGAATTCATTACTCCTGGCAGTCGAGAGAATCCTGCGAATCGTAAAAGATGAGGCAGAGGCAGCTCTGAGGACCCTATTCACTGGTCTCAAGTTGCCTAGGTAAGTACTATTTTTGGACATTCTGCATGCTTTCTCTGCTTCAAATGTATTTTTGTTTGTGAAATTCTTCATAATCTGTAAGAATTGTACTACACCAGTAAGGTTATTATTATAAACATTATTACTTGAAATATTACTTGAAACATTGACTCGAAGCCCACAAGAAAGACATCACATACTACATTTATACATAATGTTACAGTATAATAGAAAGGAAGGCTGATATGTACTCATACGTCCAGTGTTCCCCAGATCATGGACGAACAAGCTTTTGAGCATTAAGCTCATTGTAGAGCGTTCCAGCCTGTTCATGAACTTACAAGGTTCCTCAGCTGGGCCATACAAATGGTTAAATTTAGTGTATGTATCAATCACAACATTGCATGGAGAACATCTATGATTCTAGGATGGGCCTAAAAGTTGTCACCCTTGCATACAGCACAGTACTTAATTGAGACATGTGCACGCACACACAGTAAAACCTGTGACCCCATTAAATGATTAATTGTCATTGTCTTTTAGGTTGAGCTCTGTGGAAATCTCCTTTCTGGAGGAGTACGCCAGGACAATGGGACCAGTCGGCAAAGCCCTCAACATTCTGCAAGGCGAAAACGATGTCCAGATGGGATGGCTCCTGCCTACGTTGACGCTCCTCATAACAAAGCTCGAAAAGATCCGCATCACCAGCAGATACTGCAAACCGTTGGTGGACGCTGTGCAAGAGGGCCTGCAGCACCGCTTCGCAGACATGCTGGTGGAACCCGAATTCATTGCTGCGGCCATCCTTGTCCCGAAGTTTAAGACATCGTGGACCTCTGACGAAGACCTTATACTACGAGGCAAGTCAACATTAATCATCCTTTTTTTATGTCAGAAAAGAGTAATGTTAGCTACACGCACACACACACACCAGGGTTTCCCCCAGCACTTTATTGCTAAGGCGGCCACCATGACAAGAAACACCTACCACCTCGACTAGGTCCCCTGAAAAGATAAATAAATATTTCATGTTGTGAATGTATTTTCTTAAGTTGCTTAGCCAAAAAATATATACTGTTAACTCCCCACCACCTTGACTAACAAAAATTCTGCGGGAAACACTGCGCGTACACACACACACACACACACACACACACACACACACACACACACACACACACACACACACACACACACACACACACACACACACACACACACACACACACACACACACACACACACACACACACACACACACACACCTAATTATTTATTGACATGTCTATTTCAGGCATGGACTACATCAAGGCCCATCTGGAAGAAGAGACTGCCCACCTGTCCCCAGCTAATGGCTCCAGTGAATCGGATGAGGAGGACTTCTTTGCTAGCTTCAAGAAGTCTGCTGGTCAAGGTGAAGGTGGGAAGCAGTTAGAGGGTTACCTTGCCTCAAAGATTGACCACAAGGATGTACTGAAGTCGTACCCTGCTGTATGCAAGTTGTCTTTGAAGCTTAACACGGCCTTACCTGCATCAGCAGCGTGTGAGCGCCTGTTCAGTACAGCAGGGCTCATTTTCAGTCCTAGGCGAGCACGGCTAGACGCAAATTTTTTTGAAAACCAGCTCTTACTGAAGAGGAATAGAAAATATTTGAGTTGAAGTTGGTCAAAATCGCCTTGTGAGTACACCCCTCACATTTTTGCAGATTTACATTAGATGTACATCTCAAAAGTGATTCTGATGTCATTCTCTGACACTGTATGTAGCGCCTCCATCCACATATTCAGTTAACCCAAACATACAACCCTTCCACACACACACACACACACACACACACACACACACACACACACACACACACACACACACACACACACACACACACACACACACACACACACACACACACACACACACACACTTCTAAGGTTTCCATTCAAATGGTCTCAAGCACTGCCTTACTACTTGCCATATAGTCTTTTCCACATGTTCGAAAACTGTTGCGTTTTGTTATTGTCTTCATATACTGTATGGCCTCTTCAAAACTTAGTTAATGTTTCGGCAAATGTAATGTTGAATGATTTCTGTTGTTTTTCTTGAGTGAAATTAATGGAAAATAAAATAATGAAACTTGAAGGAATGCTTTTTGTGTTGTTGCTTCAAAACCACTTGGTCTTACTTAAAGATAATATAGTTTTGAGTATTTTGGGTTTGATTAGGCAAATGTAAAGCATTGTTCACCTGTTCAAGTAGGGGTTTTGATGTGACAGTAAAAAAAAAAAAAAACTTTTACTTTTAATACTTAAGTATTTTTGAAGGCAGATACTTTTGTACTTCTACTCAAGTAAAAAAATGAGGTGAATACTTTTACTTTTACTTGAGTAATATTCAATGCAATGTAACTGTTTACTTCGTCCACCACTGTTAGCAAATGACAGCAAATGATGGCCACGTTTCAATATTTAACAGGCATAACTTTGCTAGTAGGCTACTTGATTATATATGAATCTACAGGATGTATAACTCCACACTATCTCTTACATAACTACTACTGGAGGGATGGAGGGAGGGCGGACGGACGGGTGGGCGAGCAAGAGAGTGCGCGATCAAACTGAAAGAAACGAGCGAAGTTAACCTCACATTTCATTTTGATAGGTGCTTGTGTGGGAAATGCGAAACGATATTGTTTCCCTATCCTAAAGGCAGTATCGTATAGTATAGTAAGTATATATGTAGCCCTCTCACTCAAATCTGGTTTGACTAAATTACTTTTATAGAATGTCCCTTTAACATATAAAAGTTACTGCATGGGTTGTGAAATGGTGAGAGCTACGAAATATATTTTCTGGAATGGTGTACACTAAAACACAACTCAAAGATGACTCTGGCTAAAGATGCCAAGAGGCCTGGGTTAGTTTTATTAATGTAACTATATACTGGCAATGAGCAATTGATTTCCCATGCAGTATATTTCAACTGTTAATTATAGCCCTTATTCAATATGAAACAATACAATCAACATGAAAAAAAAACATTGGAAAGACAAGATTTGAGAGCAATATTAATCCGTTTTGATTTCTGATCTAACAATATAACTCAGCTGTCTTTTTTCCTTTTACCTTAGATTGACTCATGAACACACATGAAAACACAGCTTTATAACCCTATACTAATACCCGGGTTTTTTTGAAAGGTTCAGTTACTGGTAGGCTACCAGTGTTGGCGCGCTTGTTGGAGCTCATACAGAAATCCTCTTCAAAAGAAAAGTCCATATACTCACACCCGAATCAGGAAAGAAAAGACACGGTAAACTCCTTGAAAGGGCAACCTCTTCCAAGAGGCAGCAACACGATCAGGAACCCGTCTAGATGCTCGGTCCAACACCAACTTCTCTGCTGCAGCACGTGGCAAAGTCCGTCCTTATCCTGGCCTCTCCCGTACACGCAGTTGGTTATGCTAACCGCTAGCAAAACAGTCCCGTACTCGTGGTCCGCTTGCGTTAGCCCCACAGTTCTAAAGCACGCTCGTTTACACTTTTAACAAAATAAACAAACCCTCACGCAAACACCCGGTGGCAAACGGTTAATAGTATAACTGTTCTTCAAGTTAACTTTAAGGTTTCTCCACATAACATAGTCTCTTCAGCTTCTTCTCGCCGCTCCCTTTTCTCTCATCCACGGACAATTCTTTTTCTCTTTTTTTCCCCCCCGCCCCTCTAACAATCCGACAGGTTAATCCCCAATGACAGATACAATGATTGACACCTGCCTGAACAAATCCAAACCCATAAAAATAAACTGAGGGGTTCAAGGGCTCTTTAAAACATAGGACGTTTCTATATCTAACACAAACTTCCCCAAATTAACCAGATACATGTCAAAAATATCATTACCATTTCAGGCCCACATTAGTGACAATTTAGCATAAACTGTACATGTAGGAAAACCTAATTTAATCAAATTAGAAGGGCGCTACTGTGAGAATAGCGTGTTAGATAAGTAACCCCCCCCCCCCCCCCCAATTTGCCATAATTAGTTTAACAGTCATTCTTCTTGTTTTTGTTTCATTTTGTAAATATTGTGCTCCATATTCCTTTACGCTCATATAATGTAGTGCATGTAGTACCTAATTTCCGCCGCAAAGTGGCCGTTGGTCTATTAGTTGCGCTCTTGTCATGTGAAAGCTACACATTCTGTGGAGCAGTGTTGGAACATGGCGGACAGAGCGTGTCATAACCAAATGTGTACTTTGCCTGTGTATGTTTACAGGTAAGCAAACAATATGAGTCATGAATATACATAGGATGAGCTGGGCAAGGGTTAGAGATGTGGGGAAGAGTTGGCAAGTTAACTTAGCCGTGAATGTTGTAAAAGGTTGTAATGCCGTCATAAGCAACTTCCACTAGCAGCTAAGCTAATCTTCTTGCGTCGCCATTAGGGTCCGGTCGCGGTACATTTATGTAGATGGTGTTTGTTTACTTTGTATGCCAAGGTTAAGAACTGGGAATAATATCAGGAACTACAATGTGCTTTTATTTTGTGTATTTCCATTGCCGATTACTATATGTATTTTTTTGTGAATGGGTGTAATACTTAGATTTAGGATGTAAACAGACCGAAAGCTACACATTCTGTGGAGCAGTGTTGGAAACATGGCGGACAGAGCGTGTCATAACCAAAATGTGTACTTTGCCTGCTGTGTATGTTTACAGAACTCATTAAAGAAACTACTCTTCAAGTCACGCTTGAGTTTATTTTTCAAGTGTGCAAACACTACACTCTGGCCCCACCAAAAAATGCTCATGCCTTCATGACATGTAATAAAAAGATCACATCTGTTCCTTTTGACAGATTTACTTGAAGACTTGCCAACCATTCACATTTACTTATCCACTTGTAAAAGTGCTTATGTGAACAGCTTACAAATAGGAGCGTAAATGTAAGACAACAATCTCTACGTCATTAACCTTTCAAAAGCATAGCGGCAACACTATGTGTTTTTAACAGCTGACGAAAGGGTTTGGGCTGACCCAAACGAGTCATAGGTCAGTCTGCATGCTGGCTTTTCTTGTCTTTGCAGGTCATTGAATGACTGCTGAGTATTTCTGTAACACAGTTTACTTCTCTCAGTTGCTCATCTGAAATTACTCAGCAGCTCTTCCTTGTTCCGATAGCATTCTTGCTCTCCTCTTCTGCTGCACTTTACCTCAGCTGTCTTCCTCTCCATTAAAATCGGAACATATCATTTGAAGAGCGAGTGACGTGTGTCCCGACAGGAACTCACCATTAGGATGCACCTAGCCGTTCCCAGACTAACAACTTCAGAATCACCATCTATAGCATGCTGTCAGCACAAGGTCACGCAAGTACCATTAGAAGCGAGTATTACCTACTTATATCTTGCATAGAGTAAAGGCTGCTAACACTATATATCACATTCTGGATATAACCATCAACTCGTATCTTATGATACACAGTAGAGAAATGGTTGAGTCATGTAATAGTCTATAACTTCTTATTGACCCTACATATATCTTATGATAAAAGTTAAATTGATTTCTACTTTCATAACTTCTTATTGGACCTACATAATATCTTATTGATAAAGTAAATTGTTTACTTTATATAACTTCTTATTGGCCCTACATATAATCTTATGATAAAGTAAATTGCTTACTTTATAACTTCTTATTTGCTTACATATATCTTATACGATAAAGTAAATTGTTTACTTTATAACTTCTTATCTTTCTATATATCTTAATGATAGAGTGAAATTGCTCTTAACTCAATTTCTTGTATGCCTATATTATATGATGGAGTAAATTACTTACTAACTTTCTTGTGTGTTAGGAAAAATGTGTGCCTTAAGATGTCTTTTATCATAGAGCCAACTAATTTTACATTATATAACCCTTTTATATGTAGTAAATTGAATGCTTAAACATATTCTCCTTGTGGAGAAACATTGGGAGGAATACAAAGAACAAGTGTCGTCCCTTTAGACCCATGATGTAGGAACACCCACCACGTGATGACATGTACATGGCTTCAAAACATCTTTGTGTTGGCCCTCGGGCAAAATAAGGGAAAACTTGGGAAGGTTTAACAAAGGGAGATATTTGTGTTAGTGGAAACGGTTAAAAAGGGAGAATCTGCAGAGAGTCAACGCGCTCGTTCTCGGATTTTGTTAGTTGAATTTTTTGGTTTTCTGGGGGCTCTGCTGTTCGTGTGTGATGTTGTGTTGCTCCTCTCCCTCTGCTCAGAAGAAACTGCGGCCTGCATAGCAATAGCTTTTTCCATCTTTAGGTACTCTGATAACCGTAACACGCTCGTTCAGACTCTATTCTTTTAGCTTTGTATTTCAGAATTCCAACCTTCAAGCTCTTCTTGGAGGGACACTAGCACAATCTTACACACACAAGGGCAAACTCTCAGGGGTCGTGCGGTCCCGTGTATTGGGGCACGAGAGTTGCGCCGACAAGCGCCTCCTGGCAGGACGCTGAATACGGCCGCTGCATAAGGACAACTCTCGGGGTCGTGCGGTGTATATGGGGCACGACGAGAGTTACGTCGGCCACAACTACAACGGGATTTACCTGACAGACCCTTTAATAACGCACAGACACTGGTTACTACAGTGCCTACAACCTACATTTTTATACCGCCCAAACTCACTCAACAGAGTGTCCACGCCCGGACACTCGACTCACTCAACGGAGTGTCCACGACCTGTCCTCGACGTCACTAACGGTGACTGCACTCACGGAGTTCCACGCCGGGACACACTCGACTCACTCAACGGAGTGCTCCATGCCCGGACACTCAGCTATAGGACACGTAGACACCCAAACCTATAGGAATCTCACCTACCGTTGGTACATATCATGACACTCAGACACTCATCTGCAAGAGCTACACTTGGGAAAAGCGTTACGGTACATTTAAAATAGGCCATTTTTTTATCTACTTTTCTCCTTCTTTTTTACTGTCTTTTCTTCTCTTAAAAACTATACTCAGTTGTAGAAGCTATTGTTTTATATTGGACCTAAAAATAAAATCTACTTACTACACATTTTGTATAGTAGGTTAACCCCAATCGTTCGAGTCTTTTTCCCTGTCGACACCTCGACAACAGGCAAAGCAGAACGAACACGCTCTCCCAGCCGATCCCCTCACGGTAAGTGAGCGCATGGTACCAGACAACGGCCCGATTGTGACAGACGTGTATAAGGGAAAGGGTGACAGGTTATAGAGACATAAAAGAGGTTCTTGTTTAAATTCATAAGGCAAAAAGCACTATCATTATTTCATATTGTGAAGGGACTTAACAGAGATGACCTGGGTCGGACCGAGAGTTAAGACTGAGCCCAGCCGAACCTGAGCGCCTCCGTAGAGCCGACGAGGCACGGGGACAAGAGGTCTCGACCTAGGTTGGTCCCGGGGAGCGTGCGTGCGACACCCAGAGACACACAAACCGCGCTTCTGCGGAGCGCGTGTGTGCGTCGCGCGCAACAGTTCCTATAAATCACCCGCGCTGTGCCGGTGCCAAACACCTCGACAGCAGCTAGGCCCAAAATCAAGACTGGAAGGGTCTGACTGCCTCATCATTGCAGGGCTCTGGTTCCTGTGACACACTTGTGGTTGAAGATGGTCATACCATATCCCCACTTCCATCATCTTCTGAATCAGAGACAGACTCAGTCTTGTCGTTCTGCACAGGAGTTTTAAGAACAGGGGTCACAATTGTCAATTCTCTTTTGCTTTGAGACGCTTTGCTGCGATCTCCTCTTTAGGTTTGCAGTGCCTCCGCTGGCAATTTTCAGGCTGCAGGTTCAACTCTTGTCCAATAGGCAGATAACTGTGATTTCTGTGCAGTACTTTCACAGGACCGTTTCCACTTTTCTGGCTTCAACTTGAAAAACTGGCAATCATCAGGCATTTGACTCTCCACAAGGTAAAGGAGATCATTCTCCATCGATCAGCAAGCTTGTTCTTTCCTTGAAGCCCCTAGGTTCCGGATTAACACTCTATTCACCAGAGAGTAAAGGACAGAAGCGAACTCTTCGATCATAGCATTTCTTGTTGCCGCCTTCATTCGTTCTCTGCCTTACTCGAGCAAACTGATAGGCAGCTTGCAGCTCACGTTTCATGTTTCTTCACATATCTCAAATAGGATGATTTGGTTGGAAGTACCTGTCACTTGAGACTCCAAATGCAAACGTCTCTACTGGCAACACTTGCTTCTCGTCCAAACATTAAAAGAGATGGTAGTGTTGCCCGGTTGACTCATTTGACCGTACAATTGTAGGCATTGCAAAAAAGATGACTGAGGTGTCGACTCCCAATTTACTTTTTGTCTGTGAGGAATTGAGGGTACCCAACAACGATGTTCAGTAGCGTTCTATTGAATATCGCTTCAGGCTGTGAGTACACCTTTGAGGGTGCTATGGAGTAGTTCTGGATCTTCTCAATGCCAAGCACAACTGGTCAAGCAGTTCCATATGAATCAGTTGAACTCTCAAAGTCTCTGCCTTGATCTGAATGCTACTCTCTCTTTCAGTAGACACATAGTGGACAACAAGTACTGTTCCCACCAGGACCTTAGCTACAGTTGAGGCCTTTTTGATCCTCTTTGTGCAAAAGCCTTGTGAGCATATTCGAGTGTAGTGTGATCCTGTTGACTACCAAGCACATTGCAGATGTTTCTAGAGGCTGGCTCAATTGAAAGAAAAATCATACAAACGAGATCATAGGTCCATCACGTGATTGCATAATGTGACAACTCGGCAGCTCTCTTCGGCAGTGTCTTTCTATCTGAATCACTGGACAGTTCTTACAATACTTGTTCAATCTGGACTTTCATGCGGGCACAATAAAAACTCTCTCTACTAGCATGGCATTAGTTTGTCAAACACCATGAGGTGACCAGATTGATCATGCAAAGACTTGAGAAAACCTCTCTCATGAATCTTCTGGGAGTAACATTGCTGGCGAAGTGGTTTGTCTGGGGATTACTTTTCCTCCCATACACACGAGACTTTGTGAACTTTAGCTTTTCCCACTCTTAAGTACAGCAGCAACGACAATAAGGATGTTACCTTTGTTAGCAATGTCAACACTGTGTTGCATACAGCACGCACACTTCTCCAATGCAGAGGTCATTTCTGCTGAGAATGTGAGATGCCTGCCGAAGTTCATTTTTGGCAAGCTGTTGACATGCTCAAAAGAGACAAGTTGCAGAAATGAGCTCTGGTTACAGCATATTTGGATGAGCCATAGGAGACAAGCTGCTCGCTGTATGACGGTTCGATGGCGAGGTGTTCTCATTGTCTACCATGTGACAGACAGCTTGGACTGTGGATGCAGGCAAGGTTTTGTCCACAAGTGAAGTATTGTCGTGTGTGATGGGGTCAGCCTACATATTGCATCGCATCAATGTTGTTTCCCAGGGGCGATACAGACGTCAAGTACGAAGTAGTATGACAGTTCCGCACAACACAACCGCAGCCTAGACAACTGCACCTTACTGTAATTGAACAGTATAACTGTATAGTCTGTATCGACAAACAGACTTCGCTCCTTAGAGATAATAATGTAGCTTTTGGTGACAGCCATTTCACGCCAGAAACACTCAAGCTTATGAAGTGGGATAATTTTCACTCTCCGCTGTGCCGAAGACCATCTACGGACGACAACAACTGGACGCAAACCCTGTCCTTGATATTCTGAGAGGACCACCTCCCAAACCTTCTCTGCTGCCGTCTAGACATGCAAGACATAAGGCAGTCTTGAGTCACGCAATTGCCAGGAAGCGCGCTCTCGTGACAGCTTCTCTCGTTAACTCCTTCTAAAGGCTTGCTTTCCAAGTCACTGCTCCCATTCTAGACAAATGGCTCTGGGGAGTGGTACCACTCTTTCGCTTGGGAATCAGAGTTTTGTTTTTCCTTTCTCTTTGACATTCCTTGTGCTTTCCTCTTTGGTCTCTACACAGCTTACACAATGCACCCCTGCAAAAACTGTTCAGCGGATGGCAAAAACTCTGAGGAAAGTACTTTAACACACTTCCTGTAATATCCACAGACAACCAAGGAAAGAGCGAAAAGAGCTGTAATAGTCCAGCTGGTCGGCTAGACAATGAACAACACAGCTTCAATCTTCGAAAGGGTCTGGAACCACAGCGCATATCGCCCATTGCTAGACAACGACGTAGGCCAAAGATAGTTATCACAGGAAGGGACAGAAGGACCAGAAACTGACGGCATTTATCCACAAAGATAATTGGAGAAGTCCTTCACTCCTGCAAATTGGTCAAGCACTTTAAACAAGGCACTCGCACTGATGTGGCTCCAACGGTGTTTCACCCAATTAACGATTACCATCAGTCTCGAGGTACACGAAGCCTATCGTCCATGTGATCATTATCACCCAACAGTCGCTTCATCGCACACGACTACGTTGAGAAAGGGTGCCGGGTGCTCCAACAAAACTCGCTTGCGAGCATCGTTCAAACTGATAAATACTCGCTGGGCATGTGCATGGCGTCGTCTTTTCCTGTTCAGCACCGTCATAGGGATCTGATTAATACGCTACATTCTGAGATCAAGGCACGCTGAACCAATTGGCTACCACTGAGGCAGGACAGAGCCATCTTCAATGCGGCGGACAGTGTATATTGGTCTGGAAACCGCTTCTGACTGTCCAATATACTGAGCTAAGTCCACACACACATGCAGTATGTTCTCCATTTTTCTTGCGAACGCAAATATTGGTGAAGCGTAAGGCGTTCTTGGAGTCTGATATGATCCAGGCTTCTTTGAGGTCCTGAGAACGTTGCCTCACATCTTTCCAAATCACCAGGTGGTGTAGCGCCTCTGGACGTCTCTTGAAGGCGTCTCTCATCTGTCACACGAATGCTGTGCTGTGCACTTTCACGCAAGCCAACATCCAACTCACTGCACGAGAAGCTCTTTTCTCTCACTCATTTTTAACAGTCTGTCCTCCACTCAGAAGACACAGGGGAGTGCCCTAGTTGAAAAGACCGATGAGAGTTGGTGCTGATGGATG
>OLKM01006828.1:0-13304 GCA_900291075.1 Melanogrammus aeglefinus
CTACTCAAACACGCACAGACAAGCACACACGCCACGCATTAATACAACACCAACAGCACAAAAAAGCAAACACAGGCGACACCAAGTCAGCCACAGCACAGAGAACCTGACGTGGAACGCAAAGGCAGTGTTCGTTTGCTTCACGCACACACTGGCCTTGGCCCATGGAATAGCAAGATGAAACTCAAGACCCTGATTGTCCGTTACAGGTGTCGTGGTGTTGATGTGTTCGCCATTGACGTGCAGGACAAGATGTGGAACCATATCAGAGGACCTCCTACGCCCCAAGAACCCCCCAAGACGGAACACAGTGGTACGTCTGCCCCTCTCTCCCCTTGGCTGGTCCTAGGGCTCTGCAAGGGAGCAGGAGGCTGCTTACATTTGTCGTGGCGTGTGCATATGTTAGTGCTGTGCATGTGTTGTGAGTCTGATTGAGGGTGATATGCTAGACTTGGTCTACAGGACCTCTGGTTGACTACACTGCGGGCCAGATGTCTCGGGTTCCCTGTTCAGGGCTTGTGTGTGTTGTGTGTGATTGTGTTGTGTGTGTGTGTGTGTGTGTGTTGCCATGTGCTGTGTGTGCTGTGTGATGTGTGTGTGTTGTGTTGGATGTGTGGTGTGGCTGTGTGTGTGTCAGCCAGTGACAGACAGTATAAGTGTGCGCTGTTGGTTAGTGAGAGAGTTCATGATATTTGTCTTATGTCGGCGGCTGGCGGATGACGCCCGATTTCACAACAGAAATATACAAAGACGCTGAGGGCGCGGGAGGAGAGAGACGAGAGAAGGGAGGAGAGAGAGACGGAGATGAGTCGACATCTGACGACGAGGAGAGAGAGGAGAGGAGAGAGAGAGAGAGAGAGATGCGCAAGAGAGAGAGGATGAGAGAGAGAGAGTAGAGAAGAGAGAGAGGAGAGATGATGAGAGACGAGATGAGACGGAGAATACAGCCTTGGTCAGGCCATTTTGTCGTTGTACTCCGTCGCTCGCATCACAATACTGTTGCTGCTAGATAAGTTCCTACCTAATCTTTGTATATTTCTATACACAAACAGCAAACGCCTGGTAGCCAGAGGCTACGTGAGCATTATACCACTGCATCCTTACTGTGTGATACGACTCTCTGTGTCAATTACTGGATGATCAGAGGTTGGTGAGTTTGGATATGTCGGCTACGTGTCCGAGTCCAGTACGTGTGTGTGGTTGTGTGTGTGTGGATGATCGTGTCCGTTTGTGGTGGTGTTGTGCCTGTGGTGTGTGTGTTGTGTGGTGTGTGTGTGTCAGTAGCTGGGTATTCCTCCGTCGCGATTATCAGCGCTGTATCAGTCGCATAGTGATGATGTCCAGAGATGTTGTGTGTGCTGTGTGTCTGTGTGAGTGTCGTGTGGCATGTTCAGTACGTGTGCGTTGATCGTAGTTGTGTATGTCAGTCGGTGTTCATTTACTGTGTAATGTCACGTTGTTTTGTCTGTGTGGCTTAGTCAGTAGTGTTTATTTCCCAGGTAACGGTGTGGTGATGTCTCCGTCCAGTAGTGTGTGTTATGTCGGCAAGTGTGGTGGTGTCTAGTAGTTTGAGTGGTCAGGTGATTTGTTGTGTTTGCTCAGTTATTTGTATTATGTCAGTGGTGTGTGTTCAGTAATGTCGGCGTGAGTCTGTGGTATGTGTCAGTAGTGTGTGTGGTCAGTGTAGCATTGTGAGGTGGATGGTGGGTGATGGACGGTACTTTTAGGACCAGAAGTTCCATGTTACAGAAACAGCGGTTCAAAGTTTGAAAAAAGGCTGAAATTACTCTTTGAGTGCTGAGGATGGCCAGGTCTACTATATAATCTTAGCTTATTGCATAAGCAGCACCACTCACGACACACACACACACACACACACACACCACACACACACGACACCACACACACACAGCACACACACACACACCCGAAGCAACACACACCACACACACACACACCACAAACAAACCAGTGATGAATATGCTTGTGTTTTTCTTTCCTCTGCTTTAACGCCCTCTCTTATCATGGCAATGGAAAAAGGTCAGCAACAACTGGCTGCTTCGTGCAGTCCAGTCATCCCCTAAGGATACACTATCACTATCTACACACAAACACTAATCTATGTCTGCACTTTATATCACACCCACTTTCTTTCCTACATGCAAACAAACAATATGTTTTAGCGCACATAAGGCATTCTTAAAATAACATACAAACAGAACATTCAACTTTGGCGATACACAGAACAACCAAAGATGCACCTGCCGCCAGCATGTGGCATAGGCTCCCAGCTTTCCGTGAGCTTTTGAGTCTGTTAGTTCTTGTGTGTTTGCGTTGAGAATGCAAACACACAACAAGCGAATCAATAGAGAGGAATGAGTACCAAAGGCATGTATACACACCTCACCAGCTCCTCATGTATCCGCCTGGCTTCAGATACTGATGCACTATTTTCGATTTGATTCCACTAAGATTAAGTTAGTGTTCCTGACAATACAAGTGTTGCAGAAGCAAGGATGCAGATAGATAGTCACATGAATCTATTTATTTTTGGAATTGTGTGTCTGCTTCCACGGCTATATATTTGACAGAAAGATTGGCAAACGATACAAAAGATACAATTAGTTTTCTAGAATAAAACACACGATGATGTTCTTTACTTGTCCTCTCGCTTTCCATGATTCTCCCATTCTCTCTCTCTCTCTCTCTCTCTCTCTCTCTCTCTCTCTCTCTCTCTCTCTCTCTCTCTCTCTCTCTCTCTCTCTCTCTCTCTCTCTCTCTCTCTCTCTCACAAAGCCCTGGCATTGTAATTCCTCCAAAGTCATAGCGCGCCATGAGGCCAGGTACACTATATTGGAGGATTTGTCAGCTGCCTTATGGTGCGGCCAAGCAGACACAAACTGTAGCGAATATTCTGCTCGCTCACACACAAACACTAGAGACGGAGCCAAAAAGTAATTGTTAATTCCTCAACTGTATATTTCCATTAAAGAACACCCATTTAAAAAAACTGCACCCTCAAAAATGGATTGCAGTAATATCCTTAAAAACATCGCAACATTGCCAGGACCAATAAGGGATGGAAGAAATGGGTCCAATTTGAATTGACAGTCAATCTTCTAATGAATCTGTAACACATGCAGCTTAATAATTGCATCGTGTTCAAGTGAGTGATAAAAAACACCTCGATGAGGGTCCTCTGAGGCCCATTGTGATCGATGTCCTGTGCCACCACGCAAACAAACACATGATTGTCTTTGCCCCATTTGTATGAGTATGAATGTATGAATGTACGTGTAAATATGTATGGCAGCAATTTGTTTGCATACAAGCCAGTGTTTATTCCATAATTCATATTTACAGCTCCAAACGCACCAACAAGCACTCACACTCCATCACGCTTGTTCACACACACACACCGTCATTTGCTCTCACACCCTGCCCCCTCCAGCTCTGTGTAGGGTGGCGGTGGAGGAGTGTGTAAAGGTGAAGAGGTCAGAGAGGACCTGGAGGGACGTGCTCACATGACTGGATGCATGCTTACAGCCTTACGATTAAACCAGGAACATGAATACAAACGGCTGGATAAAACGTCCATGATGAATCCGTTTAGAGATGGGGTGTGAGTGTGAGTGTCATCCCTGGACCACTCTGAGAGGGCTGAGGCCAGGGCTCCGGCGGGATCCATCCTTGCACTGCCTCCTTCAACATCTCATTATCTTCTTAGTCTTCTAGAGGATGCAAAAAAGTCCACAAACAACATGCATAGGTGTCATTCATAAATATATAATATTCATAATCTTAATAATATTAATCTGGTGACACACACATACACACACACACTGCCTTTTCCTGTGAAGTGGGTACCGTTATCTTTCTGTCCCTCTGTCGCTTTCCCTTTTTTTCACTTTCTCAAGTTCTCTCTCTTTCTGTCTCATTGGCTTGTGACCTTTTACTGAAACAGAATCAAAACAAATGATCATAAACACACACACACACACACACACACACACACACACACACACACACACACACACACACACTTGCAAACATACACACATGCACACCCAAACGCAAACACGCAATATACACGCATATACACATATGTACACACAAGCTGCTGCACA
The DNA here is from genome assembly GCA_900291075.1 of Melanogrammus aeglefinus. Classification (NCBI taxonomy): domain Eukaryota; kingdom Metazoa; phylum Chordata; class Actinopteri; order Gadiformes; family Gadidae; genus Melanogrammus; species Melanogrammus aeglefinus. The sequence goes on from OLKM01006828.1 coordinate 4,128, forward strand.
ATTTAACAAACACACAAACCATGCGAGCCGGTGTTTACAGGAGGCAGACACGCGCCCTGCGACCGGGCCGGCAGCGCTGTGGAGCTATTTGTAAAGGTTATCTGGCTGCTAGCTATTAGCACGGCCCACCGCCACTGATGGCCTCCGAGAGACTGCATCAAGCAGTGGAGAGAGGGACGTGTGTGTGTGTGTGTGTGTGTGTGTGTGTGTGTGTGTGTGTGTGTGTGTGTGTGTGTGTGTGTGTGTGTGTGTGTGTGTGTGTGTGTGTGTGTGTGTGTGTGTGTGTGTGTACTCAAGTCTTTATGTGCCTGGCAGGCCAATATATGCACATGTTCGGAGCTGCCTTGATTCGTTTGAAAGTCTGACAAATTGGCTGCTTGAAGCAATAGGATTTCAACTTATGTAAACAAGACCTTTTAATGTCAATGTATTCAAAAACTAACACACACACACACACACACACACACACACACACACACACACACACACACACACACACACACACACACACACACACACACACACACACACACACACACACACACACACACACTAACAGCTTAGTTGAAAATAAATTAAACTGGCTTTGAAATAATAATTACTACTGGAATATTAGGCAACCTACTTGCTGCTTTCTGCATAAAGAGGGGGCAGGGGGACCAACAGGGCGGTGGGCTTCGTTAGAATCACACGCATCTCATGCTATTCATCTTCAATGCTTTATATTGAAGTTTAACTAATTCCGGTGAATGCATTTGTAGACTCTCTGCCATAGCTAAGTTGTCAATGTGTCAGTCAAAGAGGAACGCTGCTTTCAAAGGGCCGTTAGAAAACACACTAAACACTGTGTATATAGAGAAGCACAGTTCACATCGGATACCTGCACACAAATACATACAGACACAACAATGTTCAGTGTTCTATTAACACAAGTAAGCTGCTCTTCCTCAAAACCCAGCCACAAACACAAACACACACACACACACACAAGCCACACACACGACCCACACGCGTCACACACACACGCACACACACAAGCTACACACACACAAGCCACACATACACACAAACACACACATGCAATTATTGACAAGTTCACCTACACTTTGGACATCCAGTGAGGATCCAGCGCTGTGAACTGAGTATTAAATATCCGTGGTGTTTAACATATGTAACCAGTCAAATTACATCTCTTCTTTACATGCGAAGAAGGGGGTTATCCCTTGGTTATTAGAGTTGTTTGCTACACAGGAAGGCCTTTCCATGTGTTTCCATGAGCGTTTTGTAAGGACGAAGTGCTTGTTAAGGTGCGGTAGGATCAAGAGCTCTTGTTGGGGCCTTCTGTGGCACCTGTCGTCTCTCCGCAGGTCGGCACTGGTAGAAGGTCTGTTCTGCCTGAGCAGGCGCTGTTCTATGAACCAGGCCATGTGATTTCAGATGCTCCTCTCATTTCTGACCCATCAATGCATCTCTTCTCGCCTGTCAATCACCCACACACAGTGATGGCATCTCAGTGGCGTCAGGCGGGGAAATGCAAAGATAATTATTCATAAAACATCAAATGTTGGTCCCTTCTTTCTCTCTCTCTCTCTACTGTCCTCTTTCAGGTCATCCTTCAGTTGTATATCACCACATTCACACATCCATGTCCAGACACTAGTCAGGAAACAGCCTTCTGAGATCCAAGTATATTCAGACAAATAAAGAATACAGAATCCAATCTAAATATGTCAAGTAAATTCACACTTTATACAACTATAAGAAACTTAGAACTATTAGAAATAGATTAAGGATATACAAATACTACCAAGCTACGTAGTGATAATTACACTCAAATATAATCTATTCCTAGAGTAAATACAGAAAACTAAACCCCATGCTTCACGGGCTGGGCTCCACAGCACACAGTACCTAAACTACATCATCGCTACACAATATACTAGGATATTGAAATAACGTGTGCTTACAAACTTTAGCACTACTGAACTCTCCTTCCTGGCTGGAAAACGCCATCACATTATTCAACAAAACCAGACGGGGCGCCAAACCAACAATGACATGAGGAGCAGAACACTCTCAGTCACTTAGTGGGTGAAGGCCAAATGTGTGCTTCATAGTGCACTGATGAAAGGAGTCACTCTCAAGTCAATCAGATTAATTTCAAGTGGTCAGCCCTGGAACCAGGGATTTTTCATGCTAGTGGACTGTTGAATGTTAAAGGTGTGTGTCTGCGTGTGCCTGTGCGTGCGCGCTTCTGTCTGCATTCATAGATGTTGGTGCACATCAGTCCTGACGTGTTGGACGGCTAAATCAATACGCTCGTCGCAACCCTCAAGCACAAGCTGCCTGCCTCTAAAGGCGGAGGAACGCAGCGCCGCCTGACAGTCATTCATATCCATAGTCTTAACCCCACATTAAATTATTGACGCTACGCCAGTGTGTGTCTGTCAGAGGCCCAGACAGCCTCCTGCCAGGCACCTCACACCGCCGTGAGCCCGCCTCAGAATAGCAAAGAGAGCCAGCAGGAGGGACGCCAGGGGTGTCCATGTAGTCTGAGGACTGAGGGTCGGCATCACTACGACAACAACACATGCTCAAGAGCAACATAATAACTTAGGAAGGAGACAGGGTTGCTTTAAATATGAACCGTTCTTTATCCTCCGCTCTCCGGCCTTTATCCTCAGCTCTCTCCGGCGTTTATCCTCCCTCTCCGGCCTTTATCCTCAGCTCTCCGGCCTTTATCCTCAGCTCTCTCCGGCCTTTATCCTCAGCTCTCCGGCCTTTATCCTCAGCTCTCTCCGGCCTTTATCCTCTGCTCACCGGCCTTTATCCTCAGCTCTCTCCGGCCTTTATCCTCTGCTCTCCGGTCTTTATCCTCAGCTCTCTCCGGCCTTTATCCTCTGCTCTCCGGCCTTTATCCTCAGCTCTCTCCGGCCTTTATCCTCTGCTCTCCGGCCTTTATCCTCAGCTCTCTCCGGCCTTTATCCTCTGCTCTCGGCCTTTATCCTCAGCTTCTCTCCGGCTTTTATCCTCTGCTCTCCGGCCTTTATCCTCAGCTCTCTAGGGCCTTTATCCTCTGCTCTCCGGCCTTTATCCTCAGCTCTCTCCGGTCTATATCCTCAGCTCTCTCCGGCCTTTATCCTCAGCTCTCTCCGGCTTTTATCCTCTGCTCTCCGGCCTTTATCCTCAGCTCTCCGGCCTTTATCCTCAGCTCTCTCCGGCCTTTATCCTCTGCTCTCCGGCCTTTATCCTCAGCTCTCTCCGGCTTTTATCCTCTGCTCTCCGGCCTTTATCCTCAGCTCTCTCCGGCCTTTATCCTCTGCTCTCCGGCCTTTATCCTCAGCTCTCTCCGGCTTTTATCCTCTGCTCTCCGGCCTTTATCCTCAGCTCTCTAGGGCCTTTATCCTCCCGCTCACCAGCCTTTATCCTCAGCTCTCTGGCCTCAATCACATTAATCCACATTACAATCCACATACACATCCACACAGGGATGCAAACAGCTCACTTTTTAAGTGAGACTCACTTTTTTGACGGCCAAATGGGTCACTTGTGTGGTTCATGCAGATCCGAGGAGTTTTTGTTTTTGAGGGGGGGGGGGGGGTCTAATTTGCGCCGGAACTTTCGTGCGCATGCGCACTCCTCATTCCCGTAACTAACCGTTTCTGCTATCTCTAGATCATTCAAAAACTATCAAGCGGAGAAATAGAGCTTGCGCCCGTATATTAATCATTACGGTAGCCCCACACCACTTCTGCAGAACTACCGTCCAATCACAGAGACAAGAAAGATTCACCAGCACCTGAAGTATTTGTAACGTGAGCTTCTATGTACCGTTACCCCTGAATGGCTCGGGAATTTCAACATTTTCGACCGGTTTCTGAAAGTAAACAATGAGAGCTTAAGGTAAGGTTGCAGTCTTTTGCTGAAAGTTTAACATGAATATTAATTGTCTTGGAAGTATCCATGATGGAGTGACCAGACGTCCCCGGTTTCAGGGGACAGTCGCAGCTTTTGGTTGCCTGTCCCCGGGAAAATAATAATGAAACTCTGTCCCCGTTTTTTAAATAAATACATATAATAAAGATAAAAAATTAAGGAAGGCGATATCAGTCAAAACTGATGCGCACACAGGAAATTCTCCCCGTTTCTCTCCCGCCTTTTCGGGATTTATGTCTGGTATTGAACATCGGACGACTGGTCATTTTTCATCCATGATATCAGTTAACTTGAGCTGGTGTTAGCTAGCGCATAGACCTGCATAGTTTAGAGGATAAAACACTAGCCGCGTTTACATGGCACATCTGATCCGCATAGATTTCTATTCAGCATAGATCTGTTCCTAAAATGTGTTCCGAATGTACTGTATACATGGCAGTAATAAAAGTGTCCGGTTATGTTCTCCCGCGCACCACCTGACACATCTCTGGACCGGCGGCGACATAATGGATGGATGGTCTTATCACTATCGGGGATTTTAAATTTTGATTTATAATGAAAGCCAAGCCAGGAGAGAGCTTTTCTCTGCCTGCTGCCTTCAATTAAGAAGAGAGCCGGGACAGCCGCAGCGACGTCAATTCTCGTCCATATCTCTTATATTACCACCCTAAGCTCTAAGCTTATATATAGTATATTATATACTACATATAATAGTATATAATATAATATAATTGTATTTATAATATCAACGGCCAAAAGCCTCTGTGCACCTCCGGATGGCCATAGCGCGGGGAGCTCACTGGGATTGGGGTTTGTTTACCGGCGTTGCTATGGTTTCCGGTCTTGTGTGTTACATAATACATTTAATTTTAATTTAGAGGCGCCTTTCAAGACACCCAAGGTCAATGATGAATGAAACTGTGAATGAAATATTGTTTAGTGACTCTTTTAGTCAGATTCCATCTAATGTAGGTAAAGTAAAAACCATTCAGGTAGTAAATGTTGAATGAAATTAACTAGGACTTAAAATTTTGCCAATTTGGTTCACCATGGACTAGGCCCACATGTTTCAGACATTATCAATCATTTATATTATATATAAGTAAAAGTAATGTTACAATTCAAATGGTATGATGTTTTTTGTTTCCTCTTCTGTTATTTTCAGAATGAGGGAATTCAATGAGGATGAGGCTTTGTCTGTGAAGCAGGTGGATCTAGGGTGCAAGTGCAGCTGGAACTGGAACTGGCTGAAGTTGGAAATCTCAACCCACTATTGAAACAAAGACACACATTTCCCATTGTCTCATTGTATCAAAAAAATTGACAAGAAAGGCCATGGCAGGTGTACACTATGCATGAGGGAGATCAATTATTCGAACAGAGGGTCCCAAGCACTAGTGGCACACTGCAAGACTGAATGCCATGTTCGAAAATTATGTGGCATTATCACAACACGTAGTGTGGCACGGTCCTTACAGAAGAAAGGCCAGCAACAGCACAAGGACCTGAAAGGATAAAGGGAGCAGATTCTGACCCCTGTGCCCACATCCTGATCGGCATAGCTAACGCAGAGGTAGGCAAGGTTGTTAAGGAAGCATAAGGAAAGTGTTGTAGACCTATGCAAAAGTGTAAGAAGACAAACTTTTAAGTATATTATTTTCTTGAAGCAAAAGCGTATTGGTCTCTGAGAATGTGTTTAGTGTAATTTACTCCATTGTTTCCCTTTTTAGGCTATGGTGCTGGGAGTCATTGCAGAGCAGTCCCTCCATTATCAATTGCTCCCGTCCTGTTAATTTTGGCCCAGACTCTTGCACTTGACAAGCAATGGCTTTGGCACAGTTAAAACTGTCACGCACAGCAGCACATACAAAATGGTTAAATGGCTTGCACGTACTTTCTCTGAAAGGACAGTTTATCAGCTAAATAGATGTCCCTTTTCTCTGAACATCGATGAAAGCACCTGTAACAGCAACAAGAAAGTACTTGCAATGTTGGTTAGCTACTACCATGAGGATAAGGAGAAGGTGGTCGTAGAGCATCTTTGCTCTCTTGAAGTCCAGAAAGTGACTGCTGCCAAGCTTGGAAAAGTTCTCTCACTGACTTCTTCATTGAAATTGGCATTTCCGTGGCAAAATCTGGTGAGCATCATGATGGATTCGTGCAGTGTCCATGCGAGGGAGCAAGCAGGTTCGGAGACCAGGATCCGCATTCACTCTGCCCAACTTTGCTGGACATAGATGGGACAGTGCCATCACATCCACAATGCAGCCAAAAAATTTGCGGAGCCTTTTAACCTCTTCCTTGAGAAGCTATTTTCAGATCTGCACACAGATCATCAGTGGTCTCCAGATCAGGTAATGCATTTTGTAGTTGTACAGCGATGTATACATTGTAAGTTGTACAGGCGAGTTCATTTTTTATTTTTAACTTTCGTAAGGTGATGTACCTCAAGAAGTGTGTCAAGTTCATGCATATCCCTGCCACCAATCCTCAGAGGTTTGGTGCAGCATCGCTGGCTCTCTGCATATAATGTGAGCATCGCCACAAAGAGAATGCTGCCTGCATATAAGGTGCTATATTATGGCTTCCTGAGTGCAGAGGACAAGGCGCTTTACAGGGACCCTCTGGAGGCGCTCTTCAGACAACACAACGTAAGCAAGAAGGCACAACACGCGATCTTTTCTCTGCATGGGGACCTTAACAAGAAAAGGTAGGGTGTTCTCTGAGCATGCATTAAGTTTGACACATTGGGAAAGTACTTTTAATTCAAATTATCTGAATGTGAAACTATAGTTTCTCCATGGTCTTGGTAAGGAAAATTGAAGTATAAACTGTTGAATGTGAAAGATACAATATTAGGTAGAAACACTATGTGTAATCAATCAATCTATAAGTATCAAGTATGTTAACATGTTAAGTATGTTAACAGTCCTCCTGTACAGTATTGCTGACACATCTTGACATTTTTAATTGGATTTGTGCCAAAAGCTAATTTTACTTTACCATTTTACCTATTCTATTCTCTTTTAGCTATGACACAATTAGGGAAAGACAGAAAGACAAGGGTGAACTCTAAGATTTGGCTTGAGGACACAAAAACTGAGCTACAGCTGAGTGTGTATCAGGGTGTGCTCGCCATCCTGAAGGAGTATGTCATGGTTTTCCAGGTTGGTATTGGTCAAACTAATATAAATAGCTGCTCTAAAGTCAGAGAAATTAAAGTAATCCTTTCCAGTCTACATGTTGTAAGCACATACAGTGTGTTATGTAGGCGTGCCAAGTATTGGTGACCAACACTGAAAATGTTTAGAATAAATTCATAGATTTAAAGAAGCCCAGAAATTTGTGTGTCTCTACATGTTCCACATGTCAGTGTATTTAGGCCTACTTGGGGATATCTGCATTAACATACTGGCAAAAGACAATATTAACACTGTGTTCAAAAAGTGGTTTATTCTTGTTCTGGGGTTCACTGTGCTTGGAACAGGACAGCATGAGCTGAAAGCCACATTTAGCTTTTTGAAATTCAGGGGGAGCAAAATGTTGGCGCATAACCTAACATGATATTTGTTGAAATATTTTCCAGGGGAGCCAAACCTTGGTGCACAAGCTTCACGATAGGCAGCTAGAGTTGTTCAAACTCTTTCATGAGTTGTTTTATCAGAGCTGAGCACCTAAAGGATGCAACTCCTAAAGAGATGGCAAACCTCGTGATTGAGGAAAAGATGCTCCCTTTCGCCCAGCTTTATGTTGGAAGAGAGGCGGATTCATTCAGAACCAAGAGTCCTCGACATCCTGTTAGTATACTCTCAAAATGACCTCTTACATTGCATAAATAACATTCGGACATGATATTGGCCTATTCTTTCAATATACGCCAATGTTAATGCATTGGTTTTTTTTCACTTTAAGCTCCTCAAGACATTCCTGGAGTCGGTCTCGCAGGCCTACATCACAACTGGCCTATATCTACAAAAGAAATTACCTTTGGAGAACCCCATCCTACAATCCCTCCTCTGCTGTAGACCCCACCTCAGAGTCACTCGCAAGCTGTGATCCCCATTTGAAGAAGGCTGGCCACCAACCTTCAACACTTCACAGACCCTGAAAGTGATGTCCACCTAGAAATAATGGGGTACAGTGTGTCTCCAGATTTGGCCTCATTCAGTGAGGGAGAGGACATGGTCACTTGGTGGGCCAAGGTCTTCAATTCTAGAAAAGTTCCCTGCATTGGAAGCAAAGTCGTGAAAAGCCGCCCTCTCCATATCTTTCATGGCCCATTGGTGGGAGGCCTCCTTCAAACCTTATGGGGGACATTATTGACCCAAAGAGCAGCAACATGGCTATCCCTACATTTAATGCATTCCAAACTGTTAAATACACACTAAAATCAGGCAACATGTCCGCCACTCAAATTTTTAAGAGGGACGATCCCAAATATGGGAAATTGGATCAAAGGCTGTGTCAAAACATCAAGTCTGCTGGGCAAGGGATGCGGCTAGACGCCAAAAGAACCGATTTCAGCATGGAGAGGGCCAAAGAATATGGGTTACGAGAAAGCACAAACTGCTGAGGACAGTAAAAGGGCTGCAACTTGAAGCCGACAAGAGGGCAAGAATGAAGCAGCGCCAAACAAGGCGTCGGCACTCGAGATCCTGGTGGCAAAAAAAAGAAGTAATTCTGTCAAAATGACAATGGAAACTGTTCTTTTGTTTGTTTGTTATTATATCGTTAAAAAAAAAAACTCTAGTTATGCTAGCTATGCTATATGATTCAATATAAAGAATGAATAGAAAATCTTGGCCCTTTTTCATCATGCGCCCCTTTCCATGGTCCTAACGTGGGATCGGCGCACTGCTACCCAACAAGTCGCCGGTATGTACTCACTTTTTGACCCTTCACGCTGTTTGCATCCCTGAAGGATGAGTTCTTATCCTGCTTTGGGAAAAGTGTCAATTCACCATTCCTATCTAATGCTGCGGTCAGCCTTTGTTGTTTGGATTGAATGTCGACCAACATTTTTCTTAATAAATCTCTCTCTCTCTCTTTCAGGTTGTACCATCCACGGCAGCAGTCAGGCCCCAGTTTGTGGCTGGAGTCCCACATCATTCTGTTGGCTGAGTATCCTTCTGTGTGTGTGCATGGTGTCAGTGTGTGTGTGATTTTGCTGTAATATGTGTCAATAGACCAAATCACTTAAACCATTGTTTATTGTCCAACAGATCGTTTTCACACTGAGAA
>OLKM01006829.1:0-13302 GCA_900291075.1 Melanogrammus aeglefinus
AGTTAAAAACTCAATTGAGCAACACTGAGCATGTTTCAGTCACTGTGGACATTTGGTCTGACCGAAAGATGAGGGGATTCCTTGGTATCACTGTCCACTGGATAGAGAGAGAGACAGAGACGATACAGCTAAAGACTAATCTCTTGGCCTGCAATCGCTTCAAAGGCTCACACACAGCTGAACGAATCTGTGACCAATTTGAGGCAATATGCGATGAATACAGCATCAAAGATAAATTGGACTACATTATTAGTGACAATGCTGCTAACATGCGAAAGGCATTCACTGTGTGCTTCCCCAGTGAACAAGAGGATGATGACGGAGATCATCTTGATGACCCTGATCTCTGGTGTGACTTAACCCTGGAAGAACAGCAAACGGTAGATGCTGCAATGGCAAAGAAACAGCGCCTGCAGTGTTTTGCGCATACGCTTCAGCTGGTGGTGGAAGACGGTTTGAAAGAAACAAAAGTGGCATGTCCTTCTCTTTCCAAGTTATCAAAACTTAGCTCACTGCTCCACACAAGCACAACATTCAAAGATGTATTTGATAGTGAATTTGGGGAACAGAAAGGCATCCCTGCTGCAGTAAACACTAGATGGAACTCAACACTGAGGCAAGTAAAGGCAGTTCTCCACTGTGATCATCTAAGGCTCTGTGCTGTTCTAGAAAAGGCTGGGCATAAGGAGTTGTCATTCACGCCACGAGAGTGGAATCTGTTGAAGGAGTTGGTGGACATTTTGAAGCCGTTTGGAGAAGCAACTGATCTGACACAGGGTGATAAGGTCGTCACAATCAGTGCAGTTGTTCCATCCGTCTTGTCCCTCAATCACCACCTTGAGAAGCTGAAGCCTCAAGTTCGTTTCCTGAGCGGCCTGGTCAGAATTCTCCAGGCATCCCTGAACAAAAGATTTCTTGGGATATTCATTAACGTGAAAATGGCCAGGACTCAAGATGGGATCACTGCCCCCTTTTCAGACCCAGTCTACCTGAAAGCAGCCGCCTTGGATCCAGCCTTTTCTTTGCTGTGGGTGGAGCCTCATGTGCTGGTCAATCGTGACATCAAGGCAGAGGTGGCACAACGAGTTAAAGGTAAATACTATTGACTTCAATGCAACTTTTTTCCTCATAGTCTGGTCTAATTGACAGCATCAATAATTGCATTTTTCAGTCCAACACTGTATCACCAACACCAATGGTAATAAGGGCTATTTTGTTTCTGCTGCTGCTGTTAAATGTTTTTCCAGAATTGATCCTGCAAGATGCTGCAGAGACTGAGCAACCTGTGCTTCTTGATGATGAAGAGGAAGAGGACCTTGGAGAAGGAGAAGGGCTGTTTGCTGCATACCATAAGAGGCAGAAGAAGGATGTTGGGACCTCTCCAGCACTACAGCTAAGTCACTACCTAGACATAGCCGATGGACAGAACGCCCTTTTGTTCTGGGCACTGAACATGAAGACTCTTCCTTCACTCTTCCGAGTGGCCATCAGAGTGTTAGCAGTGCCTGCCTCTAGTGCTCCAGTGGAGCGAGTTTTCAGCCATGGTGGCATCATTCTACGCCCCCATCGTGCACAAATGACTGACAGACTTTTGGCCAATTTGATCTTTTGCAAATGCAATGCAGCATAGGGCCCTGGCATAGAAAAGCACAACTCTGTTCATTGTTATGTTCATGACACTTCCAATCCAGTCCCCTTCCTCTCTCTCTCTCTCTCTCTCTCTCTCTCTCTCTCTCTCTCTCTCTCTCTCTCTCTCTCTCTCTCTCTCTCTCTCTCTCTCTCTCTCTCTCTCTCTCACTCACACACCAGTCACACACCTATGGATGCATGCCAATTGTTTATCAAGGGAGCAACCTGAACTGATAGAGGCATGAATGTATTTCATGTAGATAATTTTATTTTATTTAATTTTATTTTTATTTTATTGAATTTTGAGTGTGAGGATATTTTTTATGAAGTGGTGACATGGTTGAGTCAAATGAGTGTTTGAACAATGTTCTTGCAAAAAAAGGTTTAATAAATATATACAAATCTTAAAGGCATACATGATCTGTTTAAATATTATTTCTCTGTTGTTAAAAGGACTCGAAAGAACCCGAAACTCAAACGATAGGACTTGGGACTCGACTTGAGACTTGTCGGTCTTGACTTGGGACTTGACTCTGGGCTTGCCTGTCTTGACTCTGGACTTGAAGGCAAAGACTTGAGACTAACTTGTGACTTGCAAAACAATGACTTGGTCCCACCTCTGTAAATAAGCCAGTATGCCAGAAGGTTCACACATTAGGCATGTTGTTAAGGTTGTTAATTAGTTTGTTTTTGGTTGTTATTTAACAAATGTGGTATTATATAATATGTACTGTATTTATTATCGTAAGTTTTAATTTTTTGGTGCTTTGGTTTTTCTTATTATTGTCGGCAATGTGGGTTTTTCGTGTGCCAACTAGGCTATGTGATACACCCATTCACATAGCCAGTCGGCAAACTGGGATTCGGCAAACTGGAGTCGGCAAACTGGGAATCGGCAAACTGGTCAGATACCAACTGGGCACCCGGTGTTGTACGATCCGAGCCTTTTTCATTTCAGAGATCGCAACAAAAAGACTCTGGCCTTGGTGGAGGTGTCACGCGTGGTTGGTTGGTTGGTCGGTCGGTCGGTCGGTCGGTCTGGTGTGTGAGTTAATAAAACGTTTGAGATTATTGTAAAATAGGCGGGATACATGCCTGCTAACAGAGATCCTTGCATACTAATTTTCCTTGCTCTGAATGGGACGATATCGTTTTCAAATATCGAAAATGCATACGTTGTGTAAAGGAATAATGCATGCATAATAATGCAAATGAATAATGCACGGAACAAACGTGTCACTTCAATGCAGTTTAATAGAGGATAGCCAGCTGACAAATGACCATTTAGCAGACGTTTTTATCCAAAGCAACTTACAATAAGTCGGCTACATTTGTCATAAGAAGTGAAACGATCTATCGCTGTCAGTGACAGTAATAACGACAGCTGTGCTTTCTGTTTTGTGTTCAATAGTTAATGAGTGCAACATCCATAGTGATTTTGATTTATAATAATTATTTATAATTCATCACATAAAATTGTAGTTATATTTTTCTAATTTTTTCTTAAACAATACGGATGGTCTTCCCCTTGGACCAGCGTGAGCCTCCGCTGATTTAAGTTTTATACCTCGGTTCCGGCTGCGCCGTCATAATGACCAACCCGGTCTCACGAAAATTCGTGACATTGTCACGTTATTAAATCTATTTTTCGTGATCAGCGACACGTATTTTCAAAATTTTCGTGTCAAGAAGCACAATTTTCAATCTCATGTATCTCAATTGGAAGTATTTGTCGTGTCACTAAGCACGACTTCCATAAGGTTCTGTCCGGCAGCGTTCTCCCTAACGTCCCTGAAGGAGCTCAGAACATTGATTGTTTATATTGAAATTGTCTGCGATAAACTAAACAATTGTGACAGCTTTTGGCCACCCGTTTCTAACTTAAAATTGTCTGTGTGATAACTAACAATACGACAGCTTTTGGCCACCCGTTTCTACTTTCGCCTTTGATTCTGAGAAATTGTAACAATTCACGGATATATTAAGGCTGAATCCCATTTCTTTGCTCAAAGGAAAATTTCAGCCCTAGCCCTCACTGTTGCGCGTTCACGCGCCGTGGAGCCATGTCCCAATACCAGTTTAAAGGTAGCTTAAGGGGTAAGGGGGCGGGCTAACATCCCCTCAAAATTGAGATTTTCCGATGGGCACCCTCAAAGCGCTTCAGTTGTGACTTGCTCCCACAATTACCTTGCGAGAAAACTGAAAATCAAGAAATATCCCTAGACAAGAAGGGAAGGGCGAAAAGATGCGACAGGATTTGAAAAAATTACAAATTTAAGTGTTTTCTCTGTAATAAACTATTAATTATTTTATTAATTATACTCTGCTGCCCGGGCGCGGACTCTCGGAAGATCTGGATATCATTCGACATGAAGCCCCGGGGCAGCTTCCCCGACCCTGGGCCGCCCCGACCCTGGGACGCCGCACCCGGTCCCGGTCCACGGCCGGGCTGCAGGGCTCTGCAGCCCGGCCATGGACCGGGCGGCCCGCGGTCGGGGAGCTGCCGGGCTCATGTCGTATGATATCCAGATCTTTCCATGTTCTAGTGACTCCAGGTGAAAAAAATATACTAATATATTATATTATATTAGTAAATGTTTATATAAGTAATGTTATATTTTATCGAAATGTAGTTTCAATGCATTATAGACATTCGTTATAACCAAATAGGTCTACATAACCACCGTGGGTTGACTTGTCATGCACTAATCGCTAGTTAGCGAATTAGCTCACGATCTCCGCAACATGGATAGTTCCATGTCAACACTTGCCCTATTTTCATGTCCCATTTCGCCCATTTCATTGCATGTTTATGTGGTAATGTGGTTAGGGCTGTAGAACGGACTCTCGAAAGATCTGGATATCATACGACATAGATGCCCGGCAGCCTCGCCGACCCTTGGGCCGCCCGACCCCGCGGTCGCGGGAGCTGCCGGGCACATGTCGTATGATATCCAGATCTTCCATGTTCCAGTGACCCCAGGTGAAAAACATACTAATATATTATATTATATTAGTAATATTATATAAGTAATGTTATATTTATCGAAATGTAGTTTCAATGCATTATAGACATTCGTTATAACCAGATACATAACCACCGCGGGTTGAATTGTCATGCACTAATCGCTAGTTAGCGAATTAGCTCGCGATCTCCGCAACATGGATATAGTTCCATGTCAACACTTGCCCTATTTTCAATGTCCCATTTCGCCCATTTCATTGCATGTTTATGTGGTAATGTGTTAGGGCTGTAGAACGGACTCTCGGAAGATCTGGATATCATACGACATGAGCCCGGCAGCTCCCCGACCCTGGTTTGATGACGTCACAGGGTAGGGTTGTCCCATTTGGTAGGGGATCGGTTAGGGGTAGCAATGAGCATGAGCAATGAGGGTAAGTGTAGGGTTAAGGGTTGAGATGTAGGGTTGAGACAGTGAGCAAAGAAATGGGATTGGGCCCTAGTGTGCGCTAGGTGTGCTGAATTGTGTGTGTGTGTGTGTGTGGCAATTCAGTGTGTGTGTGGTGTAATTTGAACTATTTTCTACTCAGGTTTTGTGTGTGTTGTTTGCTTTATTATATAATGTTTATATTGTTTACAAATATTGTTTACACTCTTGTTGTTCAAGAGCAGAGCACTGATGCCAATTCAGTGTGTGTTGTGGTAATTTGACTATTTATTATATTTGTCTAATTTTGTGTTTATTTTAACCCTGAATAAAACAGGTCAGCTTCTCATTACTAACTAATTGTGGATTATTCAAACTAACCTAATTAAGTTGGCTAGTTGTTCTTAAGAGTAAAAACCCTTTTCAACATGAAGTAGTACAACAAAATAAGTAAATATCTTCAATCTTTAATACATGCTTGGATCGGCCGGTATCGGTATCGGCCGATGCTAAAAGCTACAATATCGGTATTGGATCGGAAGTGCAAAAAGCTGGATCGGGAATAAAAAATACATGTATGTCATTGATTGGTTGCATTTGAAAGGTTGCATTTGAAGGACGTGAAAGGCGAAATAATTTAATGTTGCATTATCGAATATTATGTTTTGTATCATGGACATTATTTGTTGCAAATCTCCCGACCACTATGTCGATCTGAGACCGCAAGACCAAGACAATGAGACCAAGACAAGACCGAGGGGCCTGAGACCAAGACAAGACCAAGACCAAAGACGGTCGAGACTGTGACAAGACCGAGACCACGTAAAAGTGGTCTCGAGACCGGTCTCGAGACCAAGACCGGTCTAGAGACATCCAACTCTAGTCAGAAGTAGTTTAAGGCCCAGTCCACATGGGTGAAAAATATATTTTCCCCTGTTTTCCTTTGATGCATTTCAGTAATATCTCCTTAAATATGGACTCATTTTAAACGCATCGGACTGTAGAAACATTAAAGCCGCTGGTTCTCCACCGTCTCTCCACGGCGCAAGATGGATGCCTTCGGGCATCCATCTTGCGCGCTGTATGCAAACAATTAGTCGAGGAGAGATAGCAGTTGTTAAACCTTTTAAGATTGAGCAGAAACACTTTTTAATGTACATTTACCAAGGGGCTGTATTTAAAGCTACAAAAATAATCTGTCTGGTGATCATGGTCAACCTAAATTTTGGTTTATATTCCCAGGTTGGAGATAATGCAGAGGAGCCTGCAGTGGGCAAGGGGGAATTTGATAAATGTCCAAGATGCTGACCTAATTCTCAGCGACCTAACAGAATTGTTAGAAGAAGTC
The DNA here is from genome assembly GCA_900291075.1 of Melanogrammus aeglefinus. NCBI lineage: Eukaryota > Metazoa > Chordata > Actinopteri > Gadiformes > Gadidae > Melanogrammus > Melanogrammus aeglefinus. The sequence continues at coordinate 6,367 of OLKM01006829.1, forward strand.
AGAATGGCTGGTAATCAACGAGAGCAAGGTATTATACATATGATGTGTCTTACATGATTGTAACACATGAACCATGAACAGTTTACCTATTTTTGCTCCTCCTGATAATGACCTAGGGTATGTTAAATGAGACAAGGAAGACCAAAACACTATGTGACCTCAAAAATATCCTGTAACAAATTACATAATGTCTTTAAGCAATGAGCAACGATGAGCAACAAGCAATGATTGTTAGGTTGATTATTGTAGGCCTATGTGCTTAGGAAATCGTGGAGATATACGTATTGTATATAAAATATTATCCAAAAAAGGGATAAGACGACTTTTCCTGTTTTTGCAGTTGGTTCTGGTTACCAGGCCCAGTTGGTTTGGGGAGGAAGGAGAGGAGCACCTAGTTTTTCCATCACTCGGCAACAGCTGTTGTTTCTGAGGTCTTGTGGCTTCAACGTAGCTCAGATGGCTGGTGTTCTTAATGTGTCTGAACGTACTGTTCAACGACGTTTGAGGCAAGTGGCTAAATCATTTTTAATTTTCTGTATTTGTTTTACTCTGTCATTATGTGATAGAGCTTTCCATCACTGCATTATAATTTGTTTATGTATCATACATATACACACAGACATACACACTATAAAACAATCAATATTGATTGATAATGTGCTAAACATATTTTTTCCTTCTAATAACAGAATGTTAAACCTGCCCCAGACATTTTCAAGTATGCCCGAATCGGATCTTGATGACCTAGTCACAGAGCTGGTTTCTGGCAATGACTTGGTGGGTCCTGAGTCTGTACGAGCGGCGCTGCGTGCAAGGGGACTCCGTGTACAACGAAGAAGGGTGCGAGAAAGTATGCTGCGTACAAACCCTGGGGCAGCTGCACTTAGATCTTTACTGCAGAGACCAGAGAGACGGACTTACCAGGTACAAGGTCCTAACTCTTTGTGGCACATTGATGGCAACCACAAGCTGATAAGGTATTTACCATTTCTAAACTCAGTTATTACATCAGATATTTGCACTTGCAATATTTTATGTCAGTGGCTGTGTTGTCATTTATATTAAGTATGTTTTTGTAGGTGGAGGATGGTACATCCATGGAGGGATAGATGGCTACAGTCGCCTGGTTGTTTTCCTCCGTGCCTCGTCCAACAACCACAGCAGCACAGTGTTGGAAAGCTTTATCAATGCTGTGGATCGCTATGGCGTGCCCTCCAGGGTGCAGGACTGACAAAGGAGGAGAAAACAGTTTCTGTGTGCAGCGCTATTCAAGGGAGGAGCGTACACAACCAACGCATAGAGAGGCTCTGGGGGGATCTCTGGCGTGGACTCACAAACGTGTACCACAACCTATTTCACTTTTTGGAGAGTGAGGGCATAATTAACCCTAACAGTGAAATGCATCTCTGGGCTCTCCATTATGTGTATCTTCCAAGGCTGAACAGAGATTTAGCCGACTTTGTCAACCAGTGGAATCACCATGGGCTAAGGACGGAAGGTCACATGCAGCTCTTTGTTCAAGGGTGTCTCCAGCAGCAGGGAAGAAGTTCATCTGCCATGCAGTACATTTTTGGAGGAACTGCTGCTGGCCTTGCCCCTCCTCCTGCTGCTGGCCTTGCCCCTCATCCTGCTGCTGGCCTTGCCCCTCCTGCTGCTGGCCTTGCCCCTCCTCCTGCTGCCGCTCCAGCTCCTGCTGCCCCTGCTGCTGCAACTAATGAAGAAGTTGCATGGCTAGTAGACTGGCAAGACAGGGTAACTGTGCCTCATATAGACTGTCCTTTGGAAGAGGCAGTGATGGGAGCACATTCAGGCACAGTTTGGGGGCCTCTCAGTGGCCCCAGGGGAGAACATGGAATACCACTAATCCGTGACCTGGTATCCTTTATAGACTCCTTGTGATAGGAGAAAGACTTGCTTGTAACTTACAAGCAATTTCGGGCCAATTTTTAGCTTTCTTGCTCAACTCTGCATGCCAACAGTATAAGTTGAAAATCTCCTTAACCACAAGGACCATATAAATAAAAATTGAATCAAATGAAAGCTTCTGAATTAATATTTTTTGTACAGTTTGAGAGAAAACAACTAGAACATAAAAAAAATAAATCTACCTAAAGAGAACCAGTGTTTCAAAGTGAATATCAGCTTGGAAACATAACATAGTAGGCCTATACCAAAACCTCTATCAATCAGTACCCCTATCTATGGGAATGAGTCACACCAAGTTTAAAGCAGGGAGAGAGAGTGCAAATGTTGCACAAAGTTAAAGTAATTAGGCGTTTAATGTAGAACTCTAGATGGTGGTCTATGGTGCTATTTCACTTCATTAATGTACTGAGTTTTAACACAAATCATATTTAATTGACATATCATTATAGTTAATAATTAAATCTTAATATAAATGATTTCTAACTTCTTAGGGGTTAGGGACTAACTAGTCAGTTGAAACAACAATGTAGCCTAGTAGTCGTATGGCAAAGGTTGGTTTTTCCATATCCAAGCAGTGGCACGCCAACCAGCAAACATTTCCTCGAACTGCGTCGAGGCGAACAAGTCAAGTAGATGTCGAGTCGCAACCTGACTTTATTTCGAACATTTGCCGACATGAAAACATAATTTTGGAATTGGAGTGTTGTAAGTGACACTGCCAGCAAGCATTTCTGATATACGCCGAGTCTGATATACGCCGAGTCACAACGTGACTTTATTTCAACCATTTGTCGACATGAAAACATATAGGACTAGGGAAATGGTGATTTAGAGGACAGCTTGTTTGACACTTGTGTAACTGAATAAACACTGTTAAAGTACACACAGGTTTCTGCCGTCTTGTTACTACACACAGGCATAGTCAGTGGTTTTATAGCCAAACAAATAAATCGCAATATAGCAACGTGGATGATAGACTTAAAATAAATTGCGAAGTGTCCATGTAATGGGTGGGAGGCTGGGAGCTCTAGCCACTGCACTAGTATTCCCTTTCAATTCTCTTGGACTAAACCAGTTAAAATCAACAATGAGATAAAAGTATTAACCAAGAAAAAAACAAACATGAATGGAAGAGGAATTTAGTTAATTTATGGGATATTTCCGGCCTATCACCCTAAATCTTAACCTAGCCTACGACAAACAAGGTAAGCTAGGCAAACTTGGTCACAAAGGAGATATGATGTGTGCTGAACTGATTTGGCACTGAATTTGGAACTTATAACACAGGAGGTCTGGCTTGCTGACTAAAAAGCATTGCGATCGTAAAAGCGTGACCATCTGACAAAAGTACAAATCTGAAAACAGATGGATTCGATCCGACAACCTCTTGCGTACAGAGCAAGCGGCTCTATCGATTGAGCCACGGTGACCACAAAGTTAAGACTGGATTTACTAATATATAACTATATGACGCTGCAACTATAACAAATAAGAGGAGAAATCCTCAAAGCAGATCTGTGCTGAACTGATTTGGTCTGCTTGTCTTGTTCAGCGATTTGGCGCGCAAACACTTCAAATGCATTGGCTGAGAGAAAAAGAAGGGGCGGAGGATTATTAGCATACCAGCAAGACGCCGTATTTTAACGCGCGTTGTGATGTGCACAACACGACCGTATTTTAACGCCGCGTTTTGAATGCTCAAAACGGCGTTTTTTACGCGCGTTCTTGAAAGGCTCCATTACGGCGTAAAAAGCGGCGCTTTTTTGGGCATAACGTTTTGCTACATTTTACGCCGTTTTTTACGGCGTAATGAAGTTGATACGCGACTTAATGATGGCGTTTTCTGGCGGGGTTGGCTTGCCATACATGTCGGCGTTCTAACACGTAGCGTCCTTAAAAGGGCGGCCACTTATGAGGGCATGCCGTTGGAAGCATGCTGTCATTTGAACATTGAAACAGACGTGACGCGGTCTCACTCACGTGCAAGCCCCCACCCTCCTGTTCTTCCAAGGCCCTCCCCCAGCTGACCTAATGATTCGCCCCCACACTGATTGACAAGAAGAGGCCATTGCAATAGAGCGGCGAAGTCACGCCCCTTCCGGTAGGGCTCATGAGACCTATGAGATCGAAAAATATGAATGGGTGTCAATGGAGAGAAAAATAATATTATTCTGGTCCCGGTCTTTATATGCCCTGGATTACACACATATTGTTGTTTGTGGATTTAAAGGATAATCTTTCATGCAAAGAGTTCGACCGTTTATTGTGCAATTGTTCAGATAAAGGCTGTAGAGAAAACACAACGAGAAAGAGTCTACACGGCTCGTATGTGACGTCACGCTCCCTGCGACTGGCGTGGAGAAGACCGACAATCTTCCCATCGGCATAACTGAAACTCTGCACGTGCCCCGACTTGCGGGGCACGTGGTTTTCACCTCTTTCGATGCTTTTATCCTCCCCTTGGAAAAAGCGGTGAAGTGGGGCAGAGAGATCGCCATCTCTCTGCCGAGTTCCAAGGGCGGGTATGGTGACGTATATCATATGCGTCGAGAGCAGCGAAGAGCTGTAGTTCACCAAAGCGGCTCACATAAAACCTAAAATTTATCAAACTTCTTCACGAACATTTTTTAGTTTCTTTGCATGAAAAATATCATTTAAATCCAAAAACAACATATGTGTAATCCAGGGCATATAAAGACTGGGACCAGAAAATAATTATTTTCTCTCCATTGACACCCATTCATATTTTTCGATCTCATAGGTCCCATGAGCCCTACCGGAAGGGGCGTGACTTCGCCACTCTATACATGCACATAGAACAACTGGCATAACGGACAACGAAATACAATGCAACATATAAACACACCAAACATTTAAAATGTCCAGGGTTGGCCTACGTATGGAATTATGGGCTTCCATACTGCAGGCGAAACGTAGACGGCGTAGCCTACATGAGTTCTGATATTTTATAAAACGGGTGGCTTAAAATTAGCGATCTGATTGGTTTCCTAAACTGTTAGTATAATAGATTCAGGATTCAAAGTGTTTATTGTCATCTGCACAAAAGAAACATGTGGGCGTTTTACATAACTGCTATGACCGTCCAATAATTTTTTGAAAGTTTGCAGAGATTCTTAGGTATCTAATAAATCGCTGTCTAATCAATAGGCCTACATCCTGTATTGCCGACCATTTCTAATTTTTGTATAGAAATCGCTATGTTTTCTTTAACCTAATATCTGAACACAATTTTGTAAACGATACTCAGGGCAGTGGCCTTTTAGGCTGCCCTTATTCCATAAAGTCATGGACCTAAGAGATATTACTTTTTTTGTTTTATCTCACCAATGTTTCTTGGTTCTGTTTTTTTGTGCCACAGAACTGGTTCGCAGTCTGGCAGTTTTTTGACATCACTATGGTGTTGGTTTTATGTGGTTTTTTTATTTTTTTTTCTGTCAAATGTGTATCATCTACTGTTGCGACCATGGAATCTTATATCATCATAGAATGGCCACTTATTCTACAGTCAATAATACTTTAAGATTGCTTTATTACTAGCAGTGGGAGGGCATATGTTATTCGACCTGGAAGGAATGGCCTGGGCTGTCAATAAAAAAGGAAGAATACTGGGGCAATCTGAAAAACTAAAAACAAGATGTAGTATTCTTGCAGGAAACACATTGTTGTTCCCAGAATCAGTTTTTAAATTAATGGAGGGACTGGGGTGGACGATGTATCCTTTGTGCTGGGCCATCTAAAAGTCGAGGAGTACTAATATTAATTACAAAGGCTTAACAGTTCAGGCTCAGGAAGGAGGTTAAAGATTAACGAGGGCAAGAATTAAATTATAATACTCAGGATTTCAAGGACAGACTCTGATACTGGCCAATATATACTGCACCCAATGTTTGATCATCCTATTTTTTCGGTAGACTTAGAAAAGTAAGCTGCATGAAATATGGGACAGTAAATCCATAATTCTGGGAGGACTTCAATATTGTATTAGACCAAATCCTTGATAGAAGTAAGCCATCAGTAAGTAGAATGCCTGACTCTGTTTTGCTTGTTAAGAGAATGTGTTCATCTATGGGTCTAACAGATGTGTGGCGTCTGAACCACCCAACGGACAGAGATTACAGTTTTTACTCAGGAGCCCACAAAGTCTATTCAAGAATAGATTTTTTTCTAATTTCTAGCTCGTTACTGCCTGCCACATTGTCCTGTTTAATTGATAGCATTCTGTTAACGGACCACGCTATGGTCAGACTACAAATCACCCCATATTCAGGACAGAAAGATGCACAGAATGTGGCGTTTTTAATTCATCTTATTACAAGATGTGGATTTAAGGAAGATCTTCGAGCCAGAATTGGGCTGTTTTTGGGAGACGACCAATGTCTCCCACAGCTCCCTCTGCCATAGTGGCCTGGGCAGGCCCAATTGAAGGCCTATTCTAAAGGGGATTTATTATTCCAATATTCTTCTCACAAGAAGAAGGTCAAAATATGCTAAACTCACCGATTTAGAAAAGAGCATTAAGGAAACACTGAGCTAATTTAAAGGAAATATATGTCTTAATCTATTTTAAAAGAACAGACTCACCTTAAATATGATTATAATATTATAATCATCCAAGAGAACTGGAATATCTTTTTGTTTAGCCAGGCAGTACTATTTTTGAATGGGGGATAAAGCAGGGGAAGTTTTTTTGGCCAGGTACATTAAACCAAAAAAGAGGTCCAAGTCTTTCTGTAGCCGGGTGTACGACTGGGGATTGGAAGCATGGCAACTAAATCTAGCGGAATAATGATGCGTTCAATGAAATTCTATATAAATTCTTTATACATCTGAAAAGTACTGCCCACGGACAAAGAGATCATGTCCATTTCTGGATAAATTAACCTTCCTAAGTTGAGTTAGCTCCCAACAGGAAGACTTGGGATTCACCTTAAATCTAGTTTCCCAGGCGGATACTTAATGCAATTAATGCCCTACCAGCAGGTAAATCCA
>OLKM01006830.1:0-13300 GCA_900291075.1 Melanogrammus aeglefinus
GGACGCATTCGCGGCCCCGGCGAACGGCCAGAGTCGACTGTCCATCCGCCCTTGAACGACGAGAAGACGGCCCGGGGCGAGGGGCGTGCTCGTGCCCGCTCCTCCGCCTTCCAGCGCTCGCGTCCCTGCCTCCCGGGCGGGGCGGCGAGGCGGGCGGCGGGCCCCGTGACGTCTCTCGTGGAGCTCCCTCGGCGGCCGTGCCGCGCCCGGGCCCCGGCGAACAGGCGCGTGTTGGTCCTCTTGCATTGACGGAGCAGAAACCTGCTGCCCTGCCAGGCACAGCCTGTGGGACGGCAAAAGACGCGGCTGCCGACTGGAAAGAGGCTCCTCCGCAGCTCGGTCCGCAGCTCGCTCACCGCGGCGAGCGGGGCGGACCCGCGGTTCCTGTACGGGCGGCGTCAGGCGGGCGGCCGCGCGCGCTCAGCACCACGGCCATTCTGGCTCGTGGTCGACTGTGTCAGCTGGTGCTGCAGAGGAGCACGGAGAGGGAAGCGGGGGAACCTGAGCCAGCTGCTGCACTGGCCGCACGAGAGGGAAGGCGCTGCGAGTGGGAGGCTAACGAAGTACAAACGGTGCTGGAAGGGGAGCGGACGCGGGAGGACGGGCGGGGGAACAGCGTGGATGGAGGGGTCGAGGGGCCGGGTCTTGCAGGAGGAGGAACGTCGCGGCTGTGGCGGCGGCGGCGGGGGCCTAACTTGCCCCGCCACCGACGGGAAAGAGGGCGAGGCTGGGAATCTCGCGTCGCCGTGCTAGCTGAGCGCAATTGGGGGCCGTCCCGACTCCTCTCATCTCCCCCCCGGCTCAGCCCCATGTGCGCCCTCGGTCCCGGGGCGTGTTTACCCATTCCAAAAGCCCCGCGATGGGGCTCGCTATCCTGGGGCGTCCCACGGCCCATTCCCTACGTTTCGCCCTGCGACAGAATCAGGAGCGCGGCGGCGGCGCGAGGCGCCCGGCCCAACGACAGGACTCCCCCCCGACTGGATCGGCAGAGGCGCCAGTGGCCCTCAGAGGCGAGACAGGGCCCAAGCGTCATAACTTCTCCTGAGTCCCACGCGGCACGAAGGCAACGCAGCCACGCATCCGCCGAGGAAAAGAGAAGGGAGGATATATCTCCACGCCCTCGGCTCGCCCGTGACGATATAATACGCGGAGCACTTTGACTGGCTGCCTGTCGCTGTCGGTAGAAGCTACCACGGCATTTCCAAATGCCGCCCGGTCTCTTTCCCCAAGCCGCCCCAACGCGCGGTTCGATCGACACGTGTGCGTGGAGGATGAGCGTGGATGGGCCCGACCTGAGCGACGCCGGCCCGGGTCGAGGGTCGAGCGCTCCAACGCGTCAGTCGTCTCTCCGGGCCGTCCGCACAAGGGCGAGCGCGACAGAGGCTACCGGGGCATGACCATCTTACACAGGGGCACAGCTTTGAAAATGACCCACTCAGGGCCCCGGCCCCCCCGGGCCTCACGGACCGTCTCCTGTGGAGACCACGAGCTTGGGGCCTCGGGACGGTACGACTACCACCAGCGCAGCCTCAGCCTGGAACCACCGTAGACGCCAGCGGCCAGGTTCCGTGAGCCGGACGATGGTGGACTCGCCACCAGGAGAACTTCTCCATGGCCGCGGGGCCCAGCACCGCAGACCCCCGACCAGCGCTCACGCCCCCTGGTCCCCACTGCCCCCTCTCCACCCCCCGGAACTCCCTTCCTTGCACGAACCGTCCTCGCTCCTCCTCCTCCTCCGTCTTTCGGCCAGACCCCCGTGGGGGGCCCCCCACTCGCTAACGGAGGAGGCCCGCCGGCAACGCAGACCCCGAACCCGCTCCGCGACATCGCAGGCGGGACGACCCCAAGAGAGAGTGGAACGTCCTGTCCATGGATGCGCTCCGATGGCCCGCCAACAGTGAGCCGTGGGGGCCGGGGCCCCAACCGGAGGCCTTGAAGGAACCCTCCGGAGGCTCACGGACCCTGAGCCGAGCCAGGGGCCCAACAGACAGAGAAGAGGACCCCGACTTCCCCAGACCTCTGCACAGGGGACAGAGCTGGCCCTCGCCGAACCGGAACCCACCCCCTCTCTCCAACGGTGACGGAGCCAAACGAGATGATGAGAAGGACTACAGGCAGGCGGAGGGGGGCCCCGGCAGTGAGGGGGGCCCCGGGAACGAGGTGGACGATGTGAGGGGCTACGTCCAGGGGTCGGCGACCCGGGGCAGCTTCAGCAGCTACGCCAGCAGCGGGCGGGGGAGCATGGAGACGGGGAACGGCCGGATGTCGGTGTGCCTGTCGCCCACCCTCTCCAAGGCCCCCGACGAGATAGAGGAGTACGCCGAGGACCTGGAGTCCCGGAGAAGGTACTGACACCATGCCAAACCTGTTCCGCAGTGTGTTAAGGGCCTGGGCACATTTATGGGGACACTTTTATTTCCGTCATTATGATACAGTAGATATACCAATTTCTGTCGATAGTGCCAACTTTTACAAATATTCAAAAGAAGATATAGTTAAGCTATAGACAGGTCTTTCATATCATAGTTAGATGACAGAGCTGTCTCCGTTTAACTGTAGGCATCACTATTATGATGAAGAACAGCATATTGACGAACCGCGGCCATTTCAGTGCAGGCCAGTCTGGTGATCGAATGGGAAAATATAAAACGGCTTAGTTTTCTAATTAATTCAACCCAATTATCTTTGCGCGTACGAGCAGTATGCGTCATGGGAGGACAGCCCCTTATCTGCTCTCCGTCTTAGGCAAGTAACTCTGAGCGCGTTGTAACAACTGTTTGTGTTACCTTCCAGTAGAGAAGTCTCAGTTGACGAGAGCTACGAGTATGATGAAAGACACATCTCGCAGGCCGGAACACGAAGCCCAAGGTTCGTCTCCTCTCCTGGTATCAAACCACTGTGTGTGCCCTTTATTTCGTTGACCTTTGCTGCGAGCCATAGGGAAAATATAAACAAAACAACAACAACATCTGTTTAAGTGTTGACATCAACCCTCCTGATTCACAATATTGAGTATGTAACACACACACAGTCTGAACCGAACTACTCACACACACACACACACACACACACACACACACACACACACACACACACACACCACACGACACACACAACACAGCACACACACACAACACAGACACAATTGTGAACAGTCACCAACACAGCAGACACCACACAGCACACGGCACAATGTGAAGACGTACACACTCACACAGGCACAATGTGAACGTACACACACACACACACACACACAAACACACACACAGGCACAATGTGACAACAACACACACACACAGGCACAATGTGAACATACACACACAACACACACACAGGCACATGTGAACGTACACACACACGGCTCTTAACGCACACACAATCTAAACACTCACACAACCACACACAGTCTGAACCTACACACACACACACACATAGTCTGACACACACACACACACACACACACACACACACACACACACACACACACACACACACACACACACACACACACACACACACACACACAGTCTGAACATACACATGCAGAAACAACGTGAACTTACACGCGCACACACACAATTTGACCTTACACACACGCACACGATATAAATACATTCTTTGTATATCTTTAGTATCAAGTTCATTCCAATTGGGGGGGAATTATATTACGTTTTATGAACATCAGTAAGAAAATGTATCATCCATAAGTGAGCGAGAGAGCAGGTCTGTCGGCATATGATGTCATCACATCTGGTCTGGCGCATTCCGAGATTAAAACTCCCACTTCCCCTCCTCCTCCTCCTCCCTCCTCCTCCTCTTCCTCAGACCCCGGTGTGTCCGAGGAGTTGCTGAAAAGCGTGTCCCTGTCACGCTGTAGCCTTGTGAGCGTGCAGTCGTGCTCCCTGGCAGACTGCAGTCAGGCTGCCTTGCTCCGGGGCTGTGGCACCAACAGACGCTGCCCTCAGGTAGAGATGGAGACGGTGCTGTTCTGACTGCGACCTGCAGCTCCAACTCTCCGTCTCCATGACTCCATGACTATATGAGTACACCACACCTTTACCCACCGGCGTAGAGGTGCACACCCGAGGGGACCTTAGATGACGAGGATGTTGATGAAGAGATGAATGTATATATACTATTAGGGGAGATGGTGACTTTGATTTGGATGTTTGTAACCACCGTGGACCAAAAATACTGTATATGTTACTTTGTATTAAGTGTAAAAGCTATAATCATTGAGGAGTCTTGGATTTAGGAGGAGATGAGATTGTTATATTATTGTTGGCGCTTTGTTTTGTTTAGTTTGCTGATTTTGCATTCCTTAAACTACAGTGGACCATTTATATATAATATAATATATATATATATATATATATATATATATCTATATATATATATATATAGTTATATAAATAAAAAGACATTCAAACACTAATATGGTAATATTTCAGAGGCTTGCTATTAATTTATAAGTTCGTGTTTTTCTTGGAGATTCTTCTAAACATAACAACAGGACTGTTTCATTAATGGACAGAACGTTCAATAATGGGCCCTCGATCCATTAGTGATGAAGAAAACAATATTCAAAAAAGAGTCTGGTTCTTTAGGCATCAGAGACACGGCTGCATACTTAATGGAGTTCTGTCTTCTAAAACATTTTGTGTTTCTAAATACTAATGTATGGAAAACAAGAGAACAAAGAGCAAAGCAGCTGAAATGTTGTCTTTGCTTAACACTGGCGAAAGAGCTTTTTTTACAGTGGGAGGCAGGTGTACAGAAAAAATTTTTAAAACGTTTTTTTGAAGGTAGAAACATGAAGCAAACATTCTCCGCGATAGTTGTCAAAGACTCCCTCTGTGGATATGGTGCGTCCCGTGCTGTTTGCTGTGCACTTCTGTGGTGATGTGCAATCACCAGACTCAATGACAGGAAAACGTCCTTTCCTGAGGAACAAGCTACTGTCGTCTGTCAGCCGGAAAATGAAGCGTGATTATCACCCATATTACCATAAAAACATTATTGTTGTCAGCTGAGAATTAATTGATTGAAAAAGTCCATTTGCATAGCCAGCGGTTCAGAAAAGAGATGATATGTCACGCTGAGCATTATGTGTATAAATCCTTGAGGTCTATTAATAAGCAGAATCTCGACATAGAATGACCAACATGACGTACAGATATAACGACATGTGATAAATATGTTGAGGAAGTGAGTGTGTTTCCAGCTCGGAGCTATGGCGCCGTCCAATCGTGTAACTTAGACATAAGATTTGAAGAAGAGAAGGCTGTTGTTTTTTTTACAAGTTTTCCTATTCCTATAATTTCAAAACGTATTCACAGTTGATTGCAAGTAGTGATAGTGCGATTATCTTTTGTCCTTGACAAATCCCTTAATCAATACAGAGCACTGGTTTCCATGGCAACGTGATAGGACGACATTTGACTTTGGAAACTAATGTCTGTGAATCTAAGGAGTGAAAATAGATATATAATACATTGAGGTTTGAAGACGAAAATAAACCCATTGTACAATTCTGTCCATCAGTACTTAACTCTGCATCGTTCCATACAGTATGTGAGCAGACACTATTCGCACGGGATTAGTTTTACCTGGGGACCTCAGGTAATTTGTAATAATTGCGGAGGACGTCGGTGATCTTAATCCCGTGCGAATGCGCCATGTCAGTAAAAAAGTAGGTAAAAATTCCCCCGCAAATTACCTACTGTAATTTCACCAAAGACCGACGTCCCGTGGTAAAACTAGTCCCGTGCGAATCTGCATCTCAGTAATTGAGGGGCATTTTTGTTTGTTTTTGTTTTTTATTGCGCGCCTTTTCTACTTCTTCCCCGGTTGAAACCATACTGTACGGGTGGAAACATGGAGGCTGCGGTGGAAACTGTGAGCGGCGTTTTAGGTGCAAACACGGGCTCGTATCGGTGCTGGAGACCCATTCGAAGAAAGAGCAGGCTCCGTTCCATTATGGTCGGCTCAGACTACACGATTCTCAGACATTCCTCCACGATTTAACATGTCACACTATACGATCCAGAGCGCAGGAAATCGGGGCGTTGTCTCGTCGGAAGACTGGCCAACACTACACGATTCAGGGCTAGCGTGCGATGCTCTTTACCTTGTATCATTCACGGTTTACAAGGTATTTAAAGAAATCAAAGGTTTAGAACTGACATAAAGTTTTTTTATATTTTTGTCATCAAAGGTTCCGGTAGTTTTTATATCTGCTCAAATGCAGCAACTCCTGACAGTAGTTGCGTTGCAAGTGACATGAAGCGATGTAAATATACTGCCGATTTCAACCAAAAGTTGTCTCCATTATGTTGTTTCATTTTCTTTTTTGGGGAATCGCATGACGTAGCCATCATGAGGGAACCACGCCCAGTTTGCGTGAGGGACACCTACGAACAGCTGGAGCTCAGTGTTTACCAACTGACTTCACTAGTACGCTGAGTACACAGTAACTACTACAAAAAATGAATGCGATCAATAGCAAAGAAGAAGAATGTGCTAATGAAGAACGACGAGAGAAAATTAAACAACATCATGGACAACTTTGGTTGACATGCGGCAGTATATTTACATCGCTCATTTCACTCGCAACGCAACTACTGTCAGGAGTTGCTGTATTGAGCAGATATAAAAACTACCGGAACCTTTATGACAAAAATATAAAAAACATTTATGTCAGTTCTAAACCTTTGATTTTCTAAATATCTTGTAAACGTGAATGATACAAAGTAAAGAGCATCGCACCCTAGAATCGTGTAGTGTGGCCAGTCTTCCGACGAGACGACAGACGCCCGATATTCCTGGCTCTGTGGGATCCGTATAGTGTGACATGTTAAATCGTGGAGGGATGTCTGAGAATCGTGTAGTCTGAGCCGGCCATTAAAGGGCGAAATCTCGGAAGCATGGACGCGCACACACGACAATGGGTTGCGACACGTGGCGCGCGGTTTTTGACGTCACATCTCGGGCGCGTGATGTCTGTCAGTAAATTCGAGTAAAACACGGACTTCACTAATCCCGTGCGAATGCGCCGCAAGAAACACAGACGTGGGGGGGTAATTTACAAATTACCAGAGGTCCCCAGATAATACTAATCCCGTGCGAATAGGGCATAAGGGTAAGCTATAGGAGAATATAGGGGGTAAAATAAAGAAACACACTATATATATGACACTATATAAAACAATATCTTGTACTTTTTTATAAAAATAAATAATATTTATTGAATATATATTAAAGCAATCTAGAGATTGTATTTTGCTTGCTTACTAAATAAGGACTGTGATGAATGTTAAAATAAATCTGGGAAACATGGAAATCATAACTCTTAAAACTCTTTTGTCTTATAGGACAATAGGGCTCCTATTACTTTTTCAGCTTTACAAAATATATGAGATTCGGGCATTCATATTCTTGAGTTAACATTCAGGTGGAAGTGAGCACCACTCCTGTGTGCTATAAATGTTTCCCCTGGAATAAGATGTAGGTTTACTAATCCTAGAATGGAAATTATGTTTACCTTTTCCAAATATAATTTGATGTCTTCTTGTGTAAACAGTTAAAATAAATATCCAGGATCCAAGCCAGGATCAAAATGGACGCCATCAAAATTAAGTCCCTCTCTGGTAACTTTCCATGATATTTGGAGGAAAGTGTATTCATATCTTTCGTTACAAACCATCTGGGAGACTGATGAGCTGTGTTGAAAAACTGTTTCTCTGACTATTTTCAACAGCTTTCAAAATCCCATATAGCTTTCAAAAAAATATATATCTGCTGTCAGTTTTCTTTTTGCATTGTATTTGTTGACAGTGCAAAGACTAGATTATCAGCGGGTTGATGTTTCCCCAGTTAAGGGATAGTCTAATTTTACATAGACGTTTGGTAAACGGTGAAAAGAAGGACACTTATTACATATAATTTTCTGTTTTTATATCATGTTTATTTTACATTTTTTATTTGTTGATTCATATGGCTGTTTTTCTAAATTGTTGCTTCCCTTTTCCCTGTAAATTAAATATTTCCCCTGTCTAAATGTTCTTTCAAGCGCAAGTCCCATGTTGTAGGCTATCTGTTAATTGACAGTTTACCAAAAATAAATGTAAAGTTCTAACCAAAAAATGTATTTTGTATGTTTCATCTGTGAGGCTGCTTCCTCCATTTTCCCCCCAGGTGTCTACACTTATTTATTTACTGTCAAAACATATTTTCTTCATGTAAAGTATCAAAATAACATTATTTTACACTTACATCTTTATATCACAACTAAATGTTGTGATGATTTAATTTTCTTTCTCATAAAGACTAACATATGTATTACCAGGTGTCAATTTTGCCAATTTTGTCAACGCCGCCTATTCAATTAAATAATATTAAAGCTAGGTAGACAATCTCTTTAGAAGCATTTTCATCATATTAATGGAAATTCTCTTCCGCAATCAAAAATGTTTGTGGCTCACTGACAACAAGGGATAATACAGATATCTTTAAGTGTCCCTAGCCTTAAATCATCATTCATTCACCACCGACACTAAGCATCGCTAGCTGTCTGTCGTACCTACCCTACCTCCTTGCCTACCGCACTCTGCTTGTCTTATTCATCGCCTACTTTGACTTGCGAGTCTTCCACAGGCTGTAGTCATTTTTGCTGGGGGAGGCGGGAGTGGACTTGATTCTCCAAATGTGCTCTTTCTTCAAATTACAATCCTTTGGGTTAAAAATAATAATGTATAATGTCAATTTTCATTAAATTGACAAGGAAAAAAGTCCAGAATTATTTTTTAATTTTGCAATACACAGTTATAGGAGGGGAAATATTGGTTATTTCTGATTCATTTAAATTGTTTTATATATGACTATGTTGTCAGTTGATGTCAAAAGCACTTAAACGGTGGGTTTGAACCGCCCTCATGTATTTTATCACATAGCGTTTCAATCACGACTCTGCATTGAATTTATTTCATGTCGTCTCAGCTTGACAGTGGACTTGTGAATAAAACAATTCCTTTGCACCTGTTCAGGGGACTGATGTCCACAGATCAGAAATTATTTGTACAGGGTAAGTCACCCATGATCCAGCCCCATTCAGGCTCATTTAGCAGGTCACAATGCTCACCATGTCACCCTGATATATCTAACAACATAGTGATAATGTAAAGACACATTGTCAATAGTGCAAAAAGTCGTAATCGTAAAGTTAAATACCATTTTGACATTTATAATTATAAACACAATGTAAAATGAATCGGACATTTTCCCAATGTTGAAGTCACGCTCTGCTGAGCGCTTCGTGTGTCTGCCAGTCGAGACCAACCCAGCATCCAGTCCCAGGCATGTCGTCTGACCTGCTGAACACTGAACAAAAGAAGAGCTTAGTTTAGGAACCAATTTTATAGAATGGGACTGACCATGATTCTACAGATAAAGACATATATACTCTATATAGAGAGAGAGAGATAAAGGCTAACTACAGCTCCAATAACAACTATTATTTAGATCGAAATGAACCTCCCAGATTTTTAATGATTGTGTGACCTGAATCAATGACATGTAATTAAAGCATTCATTGCGGGAAGTGCTTTTCTGAATAACTTAGAAAAGCACAAAAAACGAAAATGAATTCAAATTCTTCAGTGAAGGCCAGAGAGAGGTGTTACAGAAAAGGGAAATATCAAACGAGCAACGATTTTTTGGCATAGATCTGTATGAGCACGGATGATTAGACCACTCATATCTGATGGCTTCTCTATAGCCATTCCCCTCTATTCAGCTGCCTTTCAAACAGGAACCTGTGCAGAGGAGAGAAAAACTCTGGGTGCTTAACTAGCTAGGACCATAGATCTTCAGGGCTGGGAAGGTATTTAATGTACCCTGTAACTTGCTCTGGCTGACAACCAAGGACCATCGCACTCTGGCTGGCATCGTAGGCGTTGATGTCTGCTTTGGCTCCAAAAACACTCTCATAAGGTCCCATGAGATGGTGTTCAGTTAGTCTTGCCAAATTGGTTTATATTAGTAGAAAAAAAACACTGGGTTACAACTGAAAGGTGTGGATGTTATTCAATGCATTGAAGAATGGTATGTTATGTTTTCCGCCGCGCATACATATCAAGTACAAACATGTTCATCTCCTATTAACGATTAAATAGCTACAATTTTGAACCTCTAACTAAGCACATAAGGTGCAAGGGCTTCTAGTTGGACGGACTTGGCAGAAATATAATATAATATTCCTAAGTGTGTTTTAATCAGTGTGTAATCTCATGATGGTAAGAATCCTCTTTCATTACCTGGTAATGATGTATCTAAATAGCGAGCTGGTTCAAGAAACCTCATTACTTGACACCAGACTAGAAGATGACGTCAATTTGGAAGTATCTACAATTGGCACCTTTCAAGCATTTGAGAGGCACGTAGCCTCTCCAAGTTTGGAGAGGGAGCGGGAGGGTGAGGGGTGCGGGCGGGGGGGGGGGGGGGGGGTGGGTGGGGGTGGTTGGTGGGGGTATCAGTTGGTTGCAAATGCAACCTCAGCGTGCTAGATGGCCACTAAATTCTACACATGCAGCTTTATGTAGTGTATTTTCTGGCCTTGAATTCATCACCATGATTGAGGTTGAACTTTATGATGTATTTTAGTGGGACGTGAGATGATTTCGGAGACAGCAATCAATCCAATCGGTTTTATGAAAGGCAATGCTAGACCTCTGTATCGGTTTGTGTAAAAATGTATAAACGTTACATATAAAATATGGACTAGCCCAGTTTGCTGGTCATTATCTGAGTCAGTGCTTCTCGCTCTCACCGTTATTTTCTCTCTCTTCTCCGTCCTCTTTCCTTATTGGCACGTCTCCTCTCTCTCTCCCAATCTCACCTAGTCTCTCCATCTCTCCATTAGTTACCCTGCAACACCTGCTCCTCAATTCTCTCATTATTTCTGCTCCCTCCCGTTCTCACATCTCGCTTTTCTGGTCCTCCCTTCTTTCTGTACCCTCCTCTCTCTCTTGTGATAGAGATCCCAACGAGAAGAAGAGGGAGGGAATATCTCTCCTCTCTCCCCCCCCCCCCGCCCCCCTCTCTCTCTCTTATTGAGTGCAGTGCTCTACACTCCTCCTGACTTTTGTCTCTCACCAAAAGGCCTTCATGGACACGTGCTCCGTACGGCCTAACGGTGTCTCCTCGTTACGTTAGGCCAGGGCACCCTGGTTATTTTCTCCTTAGCGAAAACTGGCCTTCATCATCTTTCGCCATGAATGCGCTGTTTTCCAGACATCCCCCCCCCCCAACACGAACACACCAAACACCACATCCAACACACAAACCACACCACACACACACCAACAACCAACACACACACACACAAAACCAACACACAAACATCACATCCTTTACTATCCACCACTCCACTAATAGTACGAATTAATTAATATCTCCTCAACCCCTTTGTCTGCTTGCACTATCATCATTTCTTCTCGTCTCTTCCGAGGCTGTTTTTTTTTGTGCACTCAGTGTTTATACAAGTCACTGAATGGTACGAGGAGATTGGCAACGTGGATGGTAATAAGGTGTTCCGCGGCCGCAACAGTTGATGGTGTTTGCATTTCATGTCGATCAGCCCATGATTAGGCCCGATGCTAGTTCCAGCGTATTCTCTACGACAGGCTCCTGGCAAAGTTCCACTTCCCAGGCATCAGCTCTGTCGAGGGATAACAAACAACAATATGTTCTCACCTCATTTATGACGCTAGTCCTTGTAAGACGTTTATTAATTTATTTTACTTTGCATGTGCAGGAGAAGTCTATTTATTAATGAGAGGCCCAATTTCGTGGGCAAGGAGAACACATTCCCCCCATTAATTTGTGGCTGTCACACTTTACGCTCATGACAAATAGTTCCCAAGCCAATAAACCAACTTCACACTGCGATTTCCTCTGTGGATTCCGCGAGCAACGTCTTATGCCCTTGACGGCGGGAATGTGATGTTACTCTTTCGATAGAGGGTGGTTAAAACTAATGGGCTTGGGAAGCAAGAAAATAAGGGGTGTCTAAGATTTTAATGATGGGATACAGCGGTATGAATATAATGGGGAAAACTTTGATAGATCTAGGGCGGTTTGTGAGGCAAACCCATTCAAGATCAAGCTTGGCAGCTTAACGGTTTGAACTGTGTTTCTGAATGATTAATCCTGAATGTATAGTAATATACAAATAATTCAAAAAAGAAATATGTCCCTAAAAGCAATCCAATACAATACCTCATTCCACTAATTTCATGAAATTCAAAATGGAGAGCAAGTAGAGTCAGCCATGAGAAAAGCAACTGCTCAGCTTCTCCCTCTGCTATCATCACCCACCCACCGCCTTCACTGCTCATCATCCCGTGGTTGCTTCAACTATCACTTCTCGGGCCCTGTTGATGCTACCTTGTAGGTAAGAGTACTGCTCTCCGACTCCAGTATAAGGGCCTTTTAATGACCAAAAGATACCAGCACATTTCGTTGCAGAGCGAATTGCTGAGAAGTCTGTTAGTTTAAACGTACAGCGACTGTATTTGGCTACTTCCAAAAGCATTGTCACAAATGAAAATAGGAATCTAAAATTTGTTCCTGAATGCTGTAGACCATAGTGTTATCTTATATGTATATATTAAAAAAAGAAGCATTCATGATTGGCCACTCGTGGTGTGAAATATTCATTAGCTTTATGATATTGAGTGTTGAAGGAGAAAATTCAGGTATATGGAGTCAAAAATGCAGGGAACACTGCGAGGTCTGTGTGAAAATGGAGGATACCTTGCGGTGGAGGGATCTTTTTCTTTGTTTTTATTCTCTTGAACAACTTTCATGCAGGCAAACCACTGTAAAGTTCCCGATGGGGTGTTGCTCTGGTTGATGTAATTAGTTCCTGGGAGGCGACTGCAAATCACGATGACGTTGGGCTGTTGAGGTTTGCTGGGTTATCCCTTGTTCCTTCACATATCTTGAAACCAATCTTGATGTTTGGAGAACCAGATTGAACTTCTTCTCCATGTGCTGCTGCGCTGTAATGCTTTCCTGTACATTGTGGCTGGCCGTAATGCTGTAATTGATGTGGGTAATTGCTGGAATTGATGCCCCACAGAAGGGAATCTCGCACGGCGGGTTGGATCTCAGTGCACATGCTATGCACTTCGCATATTAACCCACAAAAAATGACCCACACCCCCAATTCCCACGAAAGGGTGGTACGTAAGATGGCTAAGTGTTTGGTCATGTGTTAATACCACCAATCACCAATCAT
>OLKM01006831.1:0-7500 GCA_900291075.1 Melanogrammus aeglefinus
CCCCCAGTACTGCACCCCCCCACAGTACTGAACCCCCCCCCCCAGCTACTGAACCCCCCCAATGTACTGTACCCCCCCAGTACTGGACCCCCCCCAGTACTGAACCCCCCCCGTGTACTGACCCACCCCATGTACTGAAACCCCCCAATGTACTGTAGACCCCCCCAGTAATGAACCCCCCCAGTACTGAACTCGACCCCCGCCCCAGTACTGAACCCCACCGCAATGTACTTGTACCCCCCCAGTAATGACCCCCCCAGTGTGACTGAAACCCCCCCCCACCCCCAGTACTGAACCCCCGCCATGTGTACTGTACCCCCCCAGTAATGACCCCCCCAGTACTGAACCCCCCGCTGTACCTGACCCCCCCATGTACTGTACCCCCAGTATACTGACCCCCCCAGTACTGAACCCCCCCCCCCATGTACTGACCCCCCCAGTACTGAACCCCCCCTGTACTGACCCCCCCATGTACTGTGACCCCCAGTACTGAAACCCCCCCCAGATAACTGACCCCCCCCAATGTACTGTAGCCCCCCCCCAGTACTGAACCCCCCCCCCCAGTACTGAACCCCCCCATGTACTGTACCCCCCCCATGTACTGTAACCCCCCCATGTACTGATACCCCCCCCTCCATGGTACTGTACCCCCCGCCCAGTACTGAACCCCCCCTCTGCTTGGTTCCGTCCCTCCCCAGTACTGAACCCCCCTCTGCTTGGTTCCATCCCTCCCCAGTACTGAACCCCCCATGTACTGAACCCCACCATGTACTGAACCCCACCATGTACTGAACCCCCCCTCTGCTCCGTCCCTCTGTGCCTCAGAAGCGGAAGCTGGACGCTGTGTATTACTACATGCGCAGCCTGGCCGTGTCCAACCCCATCCTCACAGCCAAGGAGAGCCTGATGAGCCTGTTTGAGGAGGCCAGACGCAAGGTCTCACGCACGCACACACACACACACACACACACACACACACACACACACACACACACACACACACACACACACACACACACACACACACACACACACACACACACACACACACACACACACACCCCCCGTTAATGAAGCTTGGGTATTTGAACCACTTGTCTATCAACACACTTAACAAACACAGGGTTTTTCCTGGCTCAAATTGAGGCAGAGGTGGTACCATCCTGACCATGCGCCAACACATGCATGTATTCTGTGTATTCAACTGACTCACTTTTTTACAGGCAACATATTTTTAAGTTAAGAGTTGTAATAAGAATATGACAATTATCATGTTAAAGCATTCTTTCATTAAAACTATATACATACAAAAATATGGTGCCAACTTTACATTGAAAGTGCATGAAGTTGTGGGGCTTTATCCACACATCTCGCAACCAGACAGAGAACATTTCAGCCTCCTATTTTTCATTCTGTAGAACCTCCTCATGCACTCCTTGTAGTCCAAGGCCTCCTGGTCTGGTCCATCGATGGCCACCTTACAACAGACATCCAAGTGCCTCTCCTTCAGTCTGTGGCGCAGAGGTGTCTTCACCTTAAACAAAACAATTCATGCATTAAGTATTTTTATATTTATTCTGATACAGACATGAAGAGTGATAGTGTTTTCAATCATATATATCAATTTTGAGTGCAGAGAAGAGCCTCTCCACATCCGCAGTCTGGACATCATTTAAAAACTTTAAATCACGTACACGTTGGCTTTGCGTTGTTATGCTCCTAATGACTTGGAAACTGACTAACGTACCCTTGCCTGGCCGGCTCGTCCTGTCCTGCATTCTGACCCTCACCAGTCCCTGCTTGCGAACTACCGGTACTTTCAGACCTTACACAATTTTCACATCTTGCCACAACTATTAATTATTACCTTTTAACTGCTTGTTACGCTAATTTGTCCTGCACTGTTTCACCTGGACTCCTGACTCTCCTCTCGCGAGGTCGCTTTTTAAAGTAGTGGCTGATTGTCCCAGCCATATCTGCAACGCTAAAAACCATTAACGTTACTCTGATATGGAGGAAACTTTTTTTTTTAATAAATACGACATGCTTGGATGCAAAAAAACAAAACAATATTTACCTGTTTGAACAGCCGGGGAAAATCAGGACGCCGATAGCACCAACTAGCGGGAAAAACCGAACGCGAGTCGATCTTCTTCTTTTTCTGTAGTTGCTTCAGCTCTTGCTTTCTTTGCTGTTGATACAGCGCCCCCATAGTGGCGCAACGCTGCAACTGCAGTTAAAATAACATGCATATAGCTGGGGGCAGAGCGATGTCAATCACTCCTCTGGCTGGGGGCGGCACAAAATTAGCTGGAGGCGGCCGCCACGCAATTTTGAACGCAGGAAAATTAGCATATTAAGAAACCCGCTGTGAATCCAGACAAACAGACGTCCCCTAAAGGATCCCCACAGCGCCCAGACTCAAACCAGCCACCTGGCCTCTGGTCTGACCCGCTCGGCAGAACACCGCCAACACGACTGCTCCTTAACACCGGGTGGCGCTGGTCTGGTTCCAGCCGTCCAAAACAGGAATTGATGGGACAGAGTACTGACCATAGAGCATCAGACTAGAAAACAAACGCGGGCTGGTTATCGTGGAATGCAATACTAAAAACTATCCAAAAATGCGATGCAACTCCGAAGTGAAATTTGTAGCTCTGCTCCATCTCTTTTTAAGCGGTTTGTTAACCATCACTCTCCGCCCCTACGCTAACACAACCAATCAGAGTATGGCTCCGATCCTCAGACCGCCAGCGCTGTCACATGTGGGACCAACACCGGCCGCGCGGTTCCCAAACTTTCCAACAAGGCCGAACGCGCGGAACAGTTTGTTCCCGAAGTCATCCGAGTCTCCCCAAAGGTGTCAGACCGCCCACGGTCGGGCCGGGGGGTCCCACGCCTTGAAGAACGGCGCACAGCCACGCCCGGCGACAGCAGACCGGCCTCAGAGTCAGAGGACATCAGATCAGATGATCAGATGAGATCTGAGGGGGGGTGGAGTGGGGTCATGTGATCAGATGAGATCTGAGAGGGGGGTGGAGTGGGGTCATGTGATCAGATGAGATCTGAGAGGGGGGTGGAGTGGGGTCATGTGATCAGATGAGATCTGAGAGGGGGGTGGAGTGGGGTCATGTGATCAGATGAGATCTGAGAGGGGGGTGGAGTGGGGTCATGTGATCAGATGAGATCTGAGAGGGGGGTGGAGTGGGGTCATGTGATCAGAGGTGAGAATCTGAGAGGGGGTGGTGTAGTGGGGTCATGTGATCAGATGAGAATCTGAGAGGGGGGTGGAGTGGGGTCATGTGATCAGATGAGATCTGAGGGGGGGTGGAGTGGGGTCATGTGATCAGGTGAGATCTGAGAGGGGTGGTGGAGTGGGGTCATGTGATCAGATGAGATCTGAGAGGGGGGGTGGAGGTGGGGTCATGTGATCAGATGATATCTGAGGGGGGGTGGAGTGAGGTCATGTGATCAGGTGAGATCTGAGAGGGGGGTGGAGTGGGGTCATGTGATCAGATGAGATCTGAGAGGGGGGTGGAGTGGGGTCATGTGATCAGATGAGATCTGAGAGGGGGGTGGAGTGGGGTCATGTGATCAGATGAGATCTGAGAGGGGGGTGGAGTGGGGTCATGTGATCAGATGAGATCTGAGAGGGGGGTGGAGTGGGGTCATGTGATCACAACGTGGTTCTGCTGCAGGCGGACCAGCTGGAGCGCCGCAGGAAGCAGGACGGAGAGGGCCTGTGGCAGGGCCCCGCGGTGAGGGGCCAGGTGAGGGGCCCCGAGGGGGCCCGCGTGGGAGCTCTGGATCAGTGACTCACGCCTGGGGGGGTGGAGTGGGGCCATGTGATCAGGTGAGATCTGAGAGGGCGGTGGAGTGGGGTCATGTGATCAGCTGATGAGATCTGAGGCGCGGTGGAGTAGGGGTCATGTGATCAGATGCAGATCACTGACGTGAGGTTGGAGTGGGTCATGTGATCAATGAGGATCATCGGACTGACGGGTGTGGACGTCACTGTCACTGTGATCAGATGAACTGGAGAGGGGCTGGAGTCGGGTCATGTATCAGATGCAATCACTGAGCGCAGTGGAGTGGGGTCATGTGATCAGATGAGATCTGAGCAGGGTGTTGGAGTGGGGTCATGTGATCAGGTGAGATCTGAGAGGGGGGTGGAGTGGGGTCATGTGATCACAACGTGGTTCTGCTGCAGGCGGACCAGCTGGAGCGCCGCAGGAAGCAGGACGGAGAGGGCCTGTGGCAGGGCCCCGCGGTGAGGGGCCAGGTGAGGGGCCCCGAGGGGGCCCGCGTGGAGCTCTGGATCCGCCCCCACGCCTCGGGGGCCCGCCGGGGGGGCAGCGAGTCCAGCCGGGACTCTGAGCAGGACGGGGAGCTGAGCACTCTGAGCGCCAGCGACGTAAGGCTGAGACGCACTCACTCACTCACTCACTCACTCACTCACTCACTCACTCACTCACTCACTCACTCACTCACTCACGGTCTCACTCACTCACTCACTCACTCACTCACTCACTCACTCACTCACTCACTCACTCAAGGGCTCACTCACTCACTCACTCACGGTCTCACTCACTCACTCACTCACGGTCTCACTCACTCACTCACTCACTCACTCACTCACTCACTCACTCACGGTCTCACTCACTCACTCACTCACGGTCTCACTCACTCACTCACTCACTCACTCACTCACTCACTCACTCACTCACTCACTCACTCACTCACTCACTCACTCACTCACTCACTCACTCACTCACTCACTCACTCACTCACTCACTCACTCACGGTCTCACTCACTCACTCACTCACTCACTCACTCACTCACTCACGGTCTCACTGTCTCTTCCTCTGTCTCCGTCTCTCACTCACTCTCTCTCACTCACTGTCTCACACTCACTCTCTCTCACTCACTGTCTCACTCTCACTCAATGTCACTCACTCACTGTCGCTCACTCCCTCTCTCTCTCTCTGTCTGTCTCTGTCTGTCTCTCTCTCTCTCTGTCTCTGTCTGTCTGTCTGTCTGTCTCTCTCTCTCGCTCGCTCGCTCGCTCACTCGCTCTCTGTCTCTCACTCACTCACTGTCTCTCTCTCCCTCACTCTCTGTCTCTCTCTGTCTCTCTCTCTATACACAGCCTGACCGTCTCCAGGGAGGCAGGCTGCTTGACTCTCAGTGTGGCCCTCTTTCATAAGAACAGCATTATCCTAACGACTATGTTTTTTATCCACTGACTACCCAAGCCGCATAGAGGATACTGACCACCTGCCTGTCCACTATCGGGGCTTTCTCTTTCTATTTTATAACTTTAATGACCTCCCTTTTCTCTGTACGGCGTTTTGCAAACCCTTCCCTCATGGTCAGTTGCGTCTGCCTCCAGATGTGAGTGAGTGTCTGTTCCAAGTGCTATAGCTATTGATTTAGCATGAAATCAATTCAAGGGTTTATAACCTTTAGATGGCGCCATGCTCCCCATGTGTAGCTAATTGATGCTACCACTTACTAACATACGACATAGCGGGTACAACGCCATGTCACACGGAGTTCAACACGCTTTAATTCGCTTTTCTGCTTTCATCTTGGAAGGTGCATAGGTAGTGTATCACATGCACACTCCATAGGTGGTTCAATGCAGCGATGTAGTGCAATAGTAACTCCCCCTGAGCAGAAGGTGGTTGAAGGGACGTGTGTGGGGAGCAATGTGTGGTCTATGGTCCAGCCGTAGTCCTTCACACCTCCGCTAATGTCCGCTGTCATCTTCAACATCTGTGAACAACTGCTTAAAGCTTTGATTCTGGCCGGGGTTGCTTCTGACTCGGTGAGCAGGCGCACATAGTTCTCCGTGTGTGGGGGTTAGGGTCCCAGTGACAGGGGGCAGCAGGTTGTTGATGTGGGGGTTAGGGTCCCAGTGACAGGGGGCAGCAGGTTGTTGATGTGGGGTTAGGGTCCCAGTGACAGGGGGCAGCAGGTTGTTGATGTGGGGGTTAGGGTCCCAGCGACAGGGGGCAGCAGGTTGTTGATGTGGGGGTTAGGGTCCCAGCGACAGGGGGCTCACTGGCAGCAAAGAGAGGAGGAGTAGTAAGACTTACTGAAGGAACACCTTCTCACCGGTCTGTCCTGTGTTCCTCTAAGCAGCTCAACAAGAGGTTTATTCTGAGTTTCCTGCACGCCCACGGAAAGCTCTTCACTAAAGTAGGGTGAGTGTTCTCCCCGTCTCAACCTGGAACGATATTGATCAAATGTAGTTGTATGGTTATTTTGTTACAAAATATTGCATTTCTCAATAAGTAAATTACGAAAAGTATGATTTTATACATTCCAAAAAATTAGTGCAATACCCAATCTGAGATCCATATAATGTGTGTGTGTGTGTGTGTGTGTGTGTGTGTGTGTGTGTGTGTGTGTGTGTGTGTGTGTGTGTGTGTGTGTGTGTGTGTGTGTGTGTGTGTGTGTGTGTGTGTGTGTGTGTGTGTGTGTCAGCATGGAATCATTCCCGTCGGTGGCGCTCCGGGTCCTGCAGGAGTTCCGGGCGCTCCTGCAGCACAGCCCCACGGCGCTGGGACGCACACGGCTGCTACAGCTCATCACCATCAACATGTTCACCGTCCACCACGCCCACAGCAGAGGTACACATCCACCGCACATCCACTACACCACACCCACAGCAGAGGTACACATCCACCACACATCCACTAGACATCCACCACGCCCACAGCAGAGGTACACATCCACCGCACATCCACCACACCCACAGCAGAGGTACACATCCACCACACATCCACCACGCCCACAGCAGAGGTACACATCCACTAGACATCCACCACGCCCACAGCAGAGGTACACATCCACCACACATCCACTAGACATCCACCACACCCACAGCAGAGGTACACATCCACCACGCCCACAGCAGAGGTACACATCCACTACACATCCACCACGCCCACAGCAGAGGTACACATCCACCGCACATCCACCACGCCCACAGCAGAGGTTTCACATCCACCACGCCCACAGCAGAGGTACACATCCACCGCACATCCACCACGCCCACAGCAGAGGTACAAATCCACCGCACATCCACCACACCCACAGCAGAGGTACACATCCACTAGACATCCACCACACCCACAGCAGAGGTACACATCCACTACACCTCCACCACACCCACAGCAGAAGTACACATCCACCACGCCCACAGCAGAGGTACACATCCACTACACATTCACCAAGCCCACAGCAGAGGGACACATCCACCACACATCCACTACACATCCACCACGCCCACAGCAGAGGGACACATCCACCACGCCCACAGCAGAGGTACACATCCAATACACATCCACTACACATTCACCAAGCCCACAGCAGAGGGACACATCCACTACACATCCACCACACATCCACCACGCCCACAGCAGAGGTACACATCCACTACACATCCACTACACATCCACCGCGCCCACATCCGCCCCCACAGCAGATAC
>OLKM01006831.1:10000-13299 GCA_900291075.1 Melanogrammus aeglefinus
TTAGGGGTAAGGGGTTAGGGGTTGGGGTTAGGGGTTAGGGTTAGGGTTAGGGTTGGTGTTAGGGGTTGGGGTTAGGGGTTAGGGTTAGGGTTGGTGTTAGGGGTTGGGGTTGGGGTTAGGGGTTAGGGTTAGGGGTTAGGGGTTAGGGTTGGGGTCAGGGTTAGGGGACAGATTGTGCCGTAGCCACAGTGCAGATCACCTGTTGGGTCGGAGGTGCGGGGGTAAGGCGGGCGGCCCCGGCTGTCCGCTACGGGGCCGCGGTTCAGCGGTTCTGTCCACATGTGGAAGGGCCTGAGGGCCTGTGAAGAGAGAGGAGAACACTGAAGGGCCACACAGTGACTGAGGGACCTCACTGCTGTGTCTGAGGAGCAGAACACAAACCGTGTTATTGATCTGATCTATTCTAACCTGCTCTACATTCTGCCCTTATCCCTCAGAGCCAATCCTGATGGAGAACGGGGAGGGGGCGGGGCAAGGCCACGAGGCCGACGGCACGGTGAGGGTCTCTGCCTTCCCATTGGACCTCAGAGAGCTGCTGCCCAGCGTCAAGGTCTGGTCCGATTGGATGTTGGGACACCCGGACGAGTGGAACCCGCCTCCGTACAACATCAAGTAAGGAGAAAGAGAGGGAGAGAGAGGGGGAGAGGGGGAGGAGAGAGAGAGGGAGAGAGGGAGAGAGAGAGGGAGAAAGGGGGAGGGAGAGGAGGGGGGGAGAGAGAGAGGGAGAGGGGGGAGAGAGAGGGGGAGAGAGAGAGAGGGAAAGAGGGAGGGAGAGGGGGAGAGAGGGAGGGTGAGAGAGAGAAAGGGGGAGAGAGAGAGGGAGGGGGAGAGAGAGCAGAAGTGAGAGGGTGAGAGAGAGAAAGGGGGAGGGAGAGAGAGAGCAGGGGGAGAGGGGGAGAGGGAGGGGGAGGGAGAGAGAGAGAGAGAGAGATGGTTGTTCAGGACGTCTCCTCTGGGCTGGTCTGATGCCCCGTCCCCCAGCGGCGGGCCTGATGTGTGGCAGTGCCTGGCCGACCTGTGTAACGCCCTGGCCCGCGTGGAGCACGAGGAGGCGCCGCTGTACACGGCCGACACGGAGGAGCCGGAGGGCGACGAGGAGCTCCGCCTGCTGCTGCTGGAGGAGGACAAGCTGCTGGCTGGCTTCATCCCCCTGCTGGCAGCCCCCCTGGAGCCCTGCTACACGGACCCCCACACCGACACGGTGAGACCCCCACACCGACACGGTGGGACCCCCACACCGACACGGTGAGACCCCCACACCGACACGGTGGGACCCCCACACCGACACGGTGAGACCCCCACACCGACACGGTGGGACCCCCACACGGACCCCAGGCACACTGCCCCGGTGAGGGGAGAGACAGGCACACTGCCCCGGTGAGGAGAGACAGGCACACTGCCACAGTGAGGAGAGAGAGACAGGCACACTGCCCCGGTGAGGAGAGAGAGACAGGCACACTGCCCCGGTGAGGAGAGAGAGACAGGCACACTGCCCCGGTGAGGAGAGAGACAGGCACACTGTCCCGGTGAGGAGAGACAGGCACACTGCCCCAGTGAGGAGAGAGAGACAGGCACACTGCCCCAGTGAGGAGAGAGACACCCGGCATTAAGATTATTTTCCAGCAGTAAATTCGCGCCCTCCACTTGAGATGGTGAGCGAGACAGAGACAGGCACACTGCCCCGGTGAGGAGAGAAGAGACAGGCACACTGCCCCGGTGAAGGAGAGAGACAGGCACACTGTCCACGGTGAGGAGAGACAGGCACACACGCGCCCCAGTGGGAAAGAGAGACAGGCACACTGCTCACAGTGGAGGAGAGAGACAGGCCCGCGCATTAAGTGATTATCCAGCAGTACATTGGCACCACTGTCCCCGGTGCAGGAGAAGACAGGCACACTGCCCCAGTGAGAAGAGAGATCAGGCACACGCCCCCGTGAGGAAGAAAGACAGGACACGCCGTGAGGAAGAAGAAGACAGGCACACTGCCCAGGCCCGGTGAGGAGAGAGAGACAGGGCACACTGCCCCGGTGAGGAGAGAGAGACAGGCACACTGCCCCGGTGAGGAGAGAGACAGGCACACTGTCCCGGTGAGGAGAGACAGGCACACTGCCCCAGTGAGGAGAGAGAGACAGGCACACTGCCCCAGTGAGGAGAGAGACACCCGGCATTAAGATTATTTTCCAGCAGTAAATTCGCGCCGCTCCACTTGAGATGAGAACAGTGTAGGATGCTATGCCATGTCGTAAAATAATAATAATACAATAACCTCGAGCAAAATATATCCCAGCCTTCCAAAACAAAATCTCGTTTTAGTGTATAAATGATAACGTTGGTTAAATAATTTGGGAAAGAACAACTGATACAGTTGTAAGAAGTTTAAAATTAATCGATCGCAAACGCAATATTTCTTGACACAAGACATCGTGTACAGCCCATAACTTTAGGAAATGGATGAGTCATTTGATTGTGAGAAACTGGTTTTAACGGCGAGTGAGTGTTAAAAAGGAGTGACACTGAATGCCGCGGCGATGTCTGGCCGCACAGTTCAAGCAATATTTGTGCACCCATCTGTTTAAACAACACTCAAAGTAAACAAGCAACGCATCAAACAGCCCCATGTTGAATATTAACAGGGGACACATTCATATTTATCAACCGCGATAACAATATGTACACAATACTGTAACAGACGGATGTTGTTAATGTATTGCCGCGATATCATTAGAGTAGGACCCACAGTTGTAATCATAATGTGCAAAGTTCTTTGCCCAAAATTGACATACCACCCGAGGGTTTCTGTGTGACTAGGCCATGATATATACTCGGGCCCATTCCAAAAGTGTTCATTAAAGGAGATGGAGAGATAGCGCTCTCATTGTCCTAATTGCGACGTTACAACCAAAACAGCACCTACAGGTAATCGGGCCTACTTCATACACCAACGCCTTTTAGATTTGCGGTCGGGCGCCGGTTTAAAAAAGCAAACAGTGCCAGAAGAGGCAGAGTTGCGTTTCAGACCGTTCTCATAGGGCCCTAAGAGTTGTATAAATGGTTTCGGTTATGGATCTAGATGTAGTGAGAGTTCTCTAAGAGGTGTGCCTCTGGTTTCAGGTCATCGCAGCGGACGTCAAAAGGTGAACGGTGCTTAAGTACTTCCTGGAGGCGCTATGCGGACGAGAAGAGCCTCTGTGGCCTATCAGGGCGGAAATACGGTCTGCCTGCGACCTCCGGCCGTCCCTCAACCCCTGACGGAGCGCGGAAGAAAGAAAAGGAGTCCCCAAGAGAGGTGGTCAGCTCCA